>CABFVX010001205.1:77202-95403 GCA_902151425.1 Timema shepardi
GAAAAAAAAGGGGGGGGGGGGGGGGTATGCAGGAGATGCAGGGGATGCAGCGGATGCAGGAAAAATTCAGTGTTTTTGCAGTTTTTTGTAACAGAACCTTTTTTGATCAAAATACATCAAATAATTCTTCTATGAAAATATAAAGTTTGATTTTCTTAGCATGTTGAAATCAACAGTTGTTGAATATCTGCCAAGGGTGTCCTAGAATTAATGAAAACTTTTTCTCTTCATTTAAAAAGTTTGTCAAATAATGCTGCAATGCTAATCATGAATACTGTATTTAACCCTGTTGATACCACCACGTGAAGAGAATTAAACTATTTGTACATACCGGAGCAATATTTTATTTATTTTTACCAAAAAAAGTTTTAATATAAAATCTGAAAAAACATTAACCTTTTCTCGTATTTATTACATCTCTACCTTAATCATTAGAGACAATAACTTATTGAGCTTTTTATTGACACTTTTTATTTTATTTTATGGCAGCGAAAATTTGGTTTGCCTCAGGGCTTATTTTAGTTTCGGTTTAGCACCAATAATTTTTCTAATCCCTCTTTAAACCCTATTATTATTATTATTATTATTACAGCATTTGAATTTAAACACACGTCAGAAAAATTGATAATAGGCTAGTGAAAAAAAAGGGAACTGAGCCCTAAACTAAGTATTTTTTAATTATTAATAGTAATTGGATTAAAGGGGCTTTGACATAATTGACAATCATATACAGAGATAGAATTAAGCTCTTATTCAAGCTAAATTTCCACTAGAACTAGCTATGACGTGTCAATAACAATAAATAACTGTCTCGTATTTAAATATCATCTCACTCAGAACAGCTGTTTTTAAATATTGCATCAGTTTTGAAGGATATTGGGAACACAATCTTAACTTAAGTTTATTTTTCCTATCTTATATATTTAAATTTTAAAGATGACTATTTTTTTAGTACTTTTAACATAAAGTGTAGGATTTTCAATATTTTTGTTTCACAACCAACACAGAGCCTGCTATGTATATTCTATTTTAGAAAATGTATGTAGGAAAATAACAGCTATATTTATCTAGATTTTAGATATAAAACTACCTCCGTAAAATATCTTACTATCACAATTGTACCAGTAAAACCTATAAAAAAAAAGTATACACACTACTGGAAAATAAATGCAATAAAGGGGTAAGCTTGCTATGAATATATTTGTTTTGTGGACATAACCCAATACATTAACTGGATGTTTGCATACCAGAATTGTATGGAAAAACTTGAATTGTGTAGTTTACAGGTCTTTTACGGATCTTAGGAAGCTCGAAATTGAAGAAAATGTATTTGTATTTGAGTACATCGTTAAGAATGTTTATGGTATTTTACTCAGTACATGTAAAGTAAAATTATGTTTTTAATATAGAGGCTCATACTTAGGTCAAATAAAATCGTTTTATAATATTAAAAGTATAATTATTGAAATATAATGTATAGTTAAATTTAAGATGATGATAATTTACAAAAACTAATAAATAAGACAGTAACGATTATATCAAAGAAAATCTAACTTTATAATTTATAAAAATCTACCATATAAATGAAATTTATTATGTTGATACTAAGAAAGATTATAAGATATATTACCCGCCTTGGTGGCGTAGTTAGCTAACATGCTAGTTTCGTGTTGAGCTAGGCTGCCGAGGACGGGGAGATTGAGGTTCAAATCTCGCTTGGGTGAACTGGGGGTGGTTTTCCCTAAATGGTTTTCCATACTCCCTTCACGCAAATGCGTGTTCATCTCCTCCATAGTCGATCTTCCCAATTGCTAAACCATTAGAGTAATTAGTACGTAAGCGTATAACCCGAATATATAGTAAGACGTGGTGCTAAGTATTATTATTAGTTATATTATAGTGCATGTTTTCTAAACTAAAACGTTAACGGTACCTCATAAGATGATCTATCACTTCTGTAAATTGTATATTTTCGTGTCAAGTCCTTATACACCATTTTGTATTCGTTTCTCCACCTCCACCTCTATTTTAAATCCAATACAACTTTATTGAAATACTGAAACAAAATTTCCCTGCATATCATCTTAGTGCTCGTTGGTGTTACGCTTACGAACCCACCAGACCCCCCCCCCCTCCTTTATACATGCATGAGTATGAATGAGGAAGGTAGAACATTAGAAGAAGTGTACAGGTACTTACGTGGAGGGAAAGTAGGAAAACGCGTATTTTTTAAAAAAAACTCAGTAAACCTGACCAGGATTCGAATTTCAATATGCTCCCATCCCCGGAAATTCAATCCAAAATGAGAGGAACACCTTAGACCACATATGTTTAACCTTTCCCTGACTGAGGTCTGCATAAGTTTTTGTAAGACTGGCTTGGTGCCTGCTATACATGAAATTATAATATATAATGCCAACATATAATACACACACACACATAAATTGCTCTACACACATAAACTAATACCCATACCAAACCTCACACCCATCCATATATTACACAAGTGACATTATACTAACGATTCTGGAAATTTCCTGGAAGATAGCGAGCATTTACGTTAGCTGCAAGAGCTTAATTTGTTGTTTATTTCTGAAATTTGAAGTATTTTGATTTGAGCTGGAGGGCCGCACAGAACACATCCGGGGGCTGCAAGCAGCCTGCGGGACATGGGTTGAACATGATTGCCTCAGACCTTGCAAACACTGATCACATTACATTTTTAATATATCACTGTTTTGAAATTTAAGAGGATTATGAAGGTATCATGCACTATTGAGAGAAAAAAATTTAAGAGCAAGAGAAAGAAATATTTTCATTTTACACTCAAAACGAATACATAATTATCTAGGAACTAACCAATCCTGCCGTGGAATCAGACAAGAGCAACATGGTAATAATTATTCTTAGCTCAATCTATAGCACGTCATCCTAATGAGTTAAAGGTTTCGATCCCGATAACGCGGGTAAAAGTATAAATAAACTAGGAAAATTGGTGTTTCACATTTTCTTAGTTATATTTTTATGTGGGGATAAACACTTTAGCTTCAAAAGAATTTCCTGATGGTGGTGAAGGCACTGAAACTAATTGGACAGCCGGATATAAAAGTCCAAATGTCATAGGAAGTGCCTTTTATAAAAGACAAACATATTTTTTTGTGCCCGAAATTTTAAAACTTCATTATTGGTGTTACTTTATAAGTATTGATAATAGCTATCAAAAGTGACCATTTCATATCACATGACATGATGGATCACTGCTGTACGGGAAAGTAAATCTAGCTATTTTTCTAGCTGTCTAGCTGTATCTTCCTATAAAAATTGGACGTTTGCAGTATCTCCGCCTGCCATGCATAAAGACGACAATGTAAAAACCTATGAGTTAAAATATTAATACAATCATTTTCCTAACTTAGTTTTTTTTATAAAGTCACAGTTTCCTTAAAACATGCGTTTTTTTATAACATATTTATTGGCATGAATTTTATGTTTGCATTTTAAAATATTTCTTAATTAATCTCACAAAGGTTTACTTAATAATATTTGACTTACACATTATTTTAATCATATTTCCACTATGTATACATACTTGATTAAATTACAAAGCAAACAAGCTAAAATTAATTATTCGTGTTTTATCCATTTATCAAATTTCTTAGTGATGAATTGACAGCGGGAGACTCGGTACAATGTCTTTTATAGAATTAAGCTAGTTCTATATTGGTTTTATCATTTTCCCCAGAAAATACAAGTTGAATATTTCAAATTCTAATAATAATTTACTTTATCGCTTCTATTTCTATGGAACTGCATCTGAATAAAATTAGCAGGATTTTGTTTGGATGGTAGCTTTCAGATATCGCAAATTATTAAGAATGTTGATACAGGTACTTTAAAAGATTTGCTTTGCGAAAATAGAGGAACGTAACTTTGGAGATGGAGCAATGACATAGAGGTTCACATTGTATCTGAACGACGTTAACAAGGAGGTCATGGCCTTAAACCCGGTTGGACGCACTGAAGAATGGAAGAAATGGGTTTATTCTACATGTATTTTTTTAACATAGTTTTCCCTCTTCCTTCTTTTACGTAAATATAGGGGAATTTCATTTTAAATACTCTCCTAAATGAAACACGAGCTTAATCCAATATTAATTATATATATAAAAACATTTTTTTGCCCAAAATAAAAAAAATATTGTTTCATTAGATACATTTAGTTTAATTTTCTACATATAGACATAATCATTTCAACAGCTGTTCTTTAATATTTGCCATTATCACAGTGGATTATTTTAGTAGCGCATTATACTACCCGTTCGGATTATACGCTTATGTACTATTTTCTTTAATGATTTAGGGATTAAGAAGGTTAAATTTAGAGGAAGTTGTACTAGCATTTGTGTGGTGGAGGAGTGGAGAATCCTCACTAAAAACCATCCCCAGTTTACTCTACTGGGATATAACCCCGATTTACTTGTCATCGGCTGTACAGTCTATTGCGAGAGTGACGCCTTAGACTGCGTGGCTATTAAAGTGGCTCTTAGGAAACTAAACTAAATATACCTATTTAAACAACTTTTTATTTATTTGTTTCTAAAATAGGTTTTATTGTAAAACATACTTATTTATTCCGAACTCCCTTCCATCCTACCTTAAAGTAAATAGTTAAAATACTAGTCCAAACGTATAAATAATAAATAAACTGATTTAATTAAATTTTATTTGATAATATTCGTAAAAAAAATACAGATTTAAGTTCTCAAAGTATTTGGCAGACACATCATGAAATATTTTAAATTGAGATAAACACAACCTTTATTGCTATCGGCTTCCCCCCTACCCCCTCTCTTTCTCTTCCCCAATGAAAAAAAAAGGATTTTTAATTTGTTTGAATATGGTTTACAGATTAATAAAAGCTTGAAATACTCGTGCAATATCACGTTTATTGAAACGAATCGAGTATATATTATTACTTTTATTCATCCGTGTTTAGATCAGGGTTGTTAGATGTACACACGGTTTAAATATTTAACAAACGTGTTAATTAAATATAGATAGAATCATATCAAAATTTGAATACAATAATAGGTTTATGCAACTTTGTATCTGTATCCCAATAACCCATTATAAATACTCGTAAATATAATAATGGTATAAGTTTTATACAAGGAATTAATACGAATATGTGACATGCTAAAAACTAATTTCTAATGTCATTTTGGCTAAGTGACTTGAACTAACTAACATAAGTTATTAGGCCGGAAGAGTTGAGAAATATAAAATGCACCAGCGTTCTCTTGTAGTAAGGATAGGAAACACGAAGGTAGAAGAAAATCACAACTGGTACATCCAACCTGTATTCGAGCCATGGCCTTCGGGATAAGAGTCTGTAACTCTACCACTAACTAAACCTAGACGGCTACAAACGTACTTACATTCCACCCGTCCACATGTATAACTGATTAATAGGATTTGCCACAGTACTAGGTGGTCTTTCTTCGACTCCAGGAGGTGCTTACAGAATTATCTACTATTTGTGTACGGGTTCGCTAGGGGCTGGGTGTGTATAATTATTGATAGTATTGTCTCAAGCAACGTTTGTTTGTAAGTTGTGTGTTAGTATATTGTATACTGTGACCCGTATCGGTGGGCACACAGGCTTAACGTCAAGCACTGATCTAAGTTTTCCTATGACAGAGAGGGCGGGGTTAGAGTCTTGGACAGGTGTACTGAAGGTGTCTTTATACTGAATTGTTTCCCACATTCCCTCCACAGAATTGCAGGTGCATTTAATATAAATGAAATCTTCTTCATCCCTATAACATTAGTGTGATCTAAATACGTGGAACCTGCTTGGGGATCACTTTCGTGCTAGACTGGACTGCTGATGACTAGGAGGTTGAGGTTAGAATCTCAATCGGGTGTACTAAGGGTGGTTTTTGAAAAATTATTTTACACTCGCCCTCCACGCAAATACGGATATTCTTACTGTTTATATAACCTTCTTATTCATATTATTATTATTAGCACCGCGTCTTACTACCCGTTCGGGTTATACGCACTTCGCTAATGTGTAATGGTAGGGTGATTGTGAGATGAGATGAAATGAAGGACCTACAGTTTAACGTGGAATCCAAACCACGGTGGAGGCCTGGCATTCCTCACATTCACAAGATGTCTTGTCAACCTTCTTATTCCCTAAAGCCATTAGCGTAATTAGTACATAAGTGTCTAACCCGAACGGGTAGTAAGACGTGGTGCTAAAAACATTTCCTCCTCCCTAACACTTTATTGTAATGGTACATAAACATATAATCCAAACGTATGATAAGACATGGTGCTAAACAAAATCCTGCGTACAGCGCAGACGGGTAGTAAGTCGCAGTGTGGTTTAAAAATTTCTCGTAAATTATCCGAATTTAAAAAATAATTTCCACATTAACTTGTTCGCAAAATATAATGTACTCGATTACTAAGTTTTATCTGTATTGTGTTTTAAATAATATAAGGGCAGATAAGCTGGAATTCTCTTTTCAGACCATCTCACTAATCGAACTTTCACATCTTATATTCAAGACGAATCTTGTCTGCCCCCGTGTCTCACTTCTAGAGTATTCTCCTACGTGTGTTCGGAGTTTTATTTCCTTACGCCATGCACAAATAAACCATGAAACAATCCTATTTCATGTTTGTTCGTCTACCGCAGTCTCCAAGACATGAACTCTTGCCTTTTAGAGGGCTGCATTGGAGAGCACTGTAAAGAGTTACATGCATTTATAAATCCCAGATTATTTATGAAGTTGTTTGATATTCTTAAATATTGTTTGCACAAAAATTTAGGCGAAGTTCTGACCATTTAAATGTGTTTAGATTTATTTTTATTTATTTTGCACCTCGTTCTACTACCCGTTCGGGTTATACGCTTAAGTACTAATTAATCTAATGGATTAGGAATTGGAAATGTTGAATTTAGAGGAAGTTAACCCGCATTTGCGTGGAGAGAGTGGAAAACCATTTAGAAAAAACATCCCAGTTTACCCAATGGAGATTTGAACCTCGATCTTTTCGTCCATGGCAGTCTAGCTCAACACGAAACTGTCACGTTAGCCAACTACGCCACCGAGGCAGATCCCAGTTAAATGGTTTGAACTAGAAGTTGAAATTAACAAAGTAAGATAACTAATAACAGTGTACATAAAACCCTATAAAATAATCCTTCATTAGCTTAAAATGTTTTTTGTGACCTTATCAACACATTAATTTATTTGATAGAAGAAGGCTGGATCTGGTTTCTAACCTTTTTCTTTAATTTCAAAAGAACAAATTCTCGCTTGAATCGTCTTTGAATTCTTTAAAAAAAACCTCTCCAACTCAAAATTTAAATTTTCCAACTCCTAAGAAACCTGTTTATAATTTTTACCTACAAAATGGTATTAGAAAATATCAAAGAACTCCTTAAATGATGCGGGATTTATAAACGTCTTCAACGCTTCTTAGAGTTCTACTATAAATTCCTCTTGATTTTTTTAAGTTACTCTTCGCCTTATTAATAAATTAATTTAGCTAAGAAATATTTCTAAAGTTTAAAATAAAATAAAATCCGGTACCTTTTCAGATAAAGCTCCACTATTCAGCCATTAAACCAATGATGTTAGGCCGGTACTCATCGCATAACTCGCTCATTTTATTATACAATAAGCGGTCGCCACACAGAAAAACGAGCTGGCTTTCTCTGGTATAGCTTGCTGGTGATCAGGATATCAAGATTAGAATTGCGGCTGGGTGTAATGGGTTTTTTTTTGCCTTAATTATTTCCCACTTTACCTTCACGCAAATTTGGAATCACTTTCTCCAAATTTTATCTTCTCGTCCTTATACCATTGGTGTAAATATGTGGATAGCCCAGTTGGTTAGTAATACGTGGAGTAGGCCTTTATCACAAAGTGATTTTAACATGAAATGGATCAACATGAAATGGATCAACATGAAATAAATATTAATAAAGTTACTACAGTAGCCCCATGGGGCTACTGTAGGTATTCAAATATTTTGAAAACCACCCCTTCTCTTGGAAATCAAACCCGGTTCCTTTTGAGTTAATGTGCCAGTGTTCTTCTTTGGACTATTCTTGTTCAACTGAACTTTGACACATTACTTCCTCATTTTAAATTGTATAGGAAATAGGCCTACTCGGAATATCCATTTTTTTAACATACTTTAAAGGGGACTGGTAACTACCGGGAAAATGGGTTTTTATTTGTGTGTTTGAAAAAAAAGCCGGAATTTTCACAAAAAAAACTAATCAAAATACTGGAATATTTGTGAATTTAAAATATTTAACTGAAATATTTAAATTAAGGCCTTTGTATATAAGGAAAATCTAACTATAGAACTGAACACTCTGATTCTACCATATGTATATCCCCCTTAGACCCTATAAAACATTTGGCCACGTAGCGAATGCATACATTTTCCTATCAAGTTCGAATATTCCGGTTTTAAACATTAAATATATGTCTTCACACCACTTAATTTAATGAAAAATGAAATTTCACTCTTCTCTATTTCAATCAATTTGAAAAAATAAAATCTTCTGGAAAATTTAAAAAACACTGGTAGTGTTGGGATGAAAAAATAGTTGTAGCTCTGTTGAAACATAATCTAAGGTCATGAAACTCATCTTTGATCAGCTCTTGTTTTATTGCTTTAATTTTTGACTGTTTCACGTGTATAAAATATGGTGTATTATTTATAATTAATACTTACTGTAGTAATTCATCGCTTTAATCCTCCTAAACAATCTTTGCTATTTGTGAATTGGAAGTTGTTTTGCTAAGTGGGCTACACCTTAGTTTGAAGCACTTAAATACTCTAAGAGCCATCTCAACTTTACGCCAATGTAGGAAATAGAAATAAAAGTATTTAAGTGGGCTGTTAATCCTGTGAGGTCTCTAGTTAACCAGCTGATAAAATTTCCCCTTTTCCATTGACGAATATGCACACTCACACTACTATTAGCGACTAGACACTATCCACGTGTTTTTCAAAATATATTTTTCTTGTTTTCTATTTTATATGTACAAATACTTCCAAGGACACTTTTAATCTACATCCTAACAGGAACATTATTACAGACCATGACCATTAATAAATCAAATAGCCTAAGTTATAGACGATTTAAACAAAATGTTTACAAAAAAACTATTTATAACAACAATACAAATTATGATAATTTAAAACTGTTTTTAGATTAATTTATGTATTTAAGGTTTTTGTTTCAATTTTATGTATTTAAAACCCACCGAATAAAAATTAAATATATTTACATGTTATATTAATCCGTGGCGCTACGTCACAGGTAGGCAACGTCCTATTATTCAAACCTAAGTCTTGTCCCCTTTTAGGCAGTGAGTCTTGTGTTGCATAATATGTTGTTTGTCTCGTCCTTTACTCTCAACCATTCATACTACTCCTCGATATATCTCCTTCAACCCACTCGACAAAAAACAACATATATACAAACAAACAACGACGATGTATTCTACATAGAAACACAGATAAGTGGCGAAAAGCACGGCCAAACAAAGCGACGGACGAATTCATAGGCTATAATAATAAAAAATCTACCATTTCATATCATTTTATATCATGATAAAATATATCGTTCCTAGATGTGTTTCTTTTTACGCGTTCTGTATATACTTTCTATAATCCCGTCTATTTCATTTTGTCAGAATATATTTGTCATCATTACGATACATTCGCTATAAGTTCTTCAAAATGAAAACTATCATCTTTGTTTGGTCGCGAAGAAATGAAAGTTAAATAAACTTTTTTTTGTGGGAGCCAGCTGAACATAATGGAACGTCCGAGAAATAGTGATAAAGTTTCCTATTTTGATGAGATGTGTGTGTGTGAGTTTAATAAAATGGAAAAGTAAACCATCTTAGAAGTGAATTGTTTATCTAGAAAACTCGGAAGTTATTTAGTTTAACCCATGTTTTTTGTAATTTTTTTTTTGTAATACTTATCTATAAACATGATCAAAGTAGAAGGATTAGTTCTACCAAAATTATGCTAATTACTATTCCCTCAAAATACCTTAGCTCAAACTACTTACTCATATTAACAGAAAATGGAAAAGCCAGTCTATCGATTTTTTAAATATTTTTTACACTAATTAAAGCTTAAACTTTTTATTAAGGTTGTTGTACTATGTAATTAAAAATAATCGCGTGTCCTTTACTTTTCACTTAAAAATAATTTACAGTTATATTTTTCATTATTTATATTTGATATTTATTTCCAAGATAAAACTGTTATGGAATTCAACTACGGATATACTAACCGTGGTTTGATCCCAGATTCTACTTTGATCAAAACCGTGGTTTGGTACTTAGATTAAACGTGTTTACTCTTTAATAAGATTGTTTTCATATGTTTATAAGGTACTTGTTAAAATAGAATAGTAAAATTAATAACATAGTTGTGTTTGACGAAAGCTATGATTAGCACGTATGTGTAAAACGTTGTTGGTTCCAAGTTCGATCCGGCATGACCTAAGCTATTTATACTGGTGGAATTGGGGTTTCCCCTTTCACAGTAATGATTTGAAACTCGGGAGACTGACTATTGTGAATGCTAAATTTTAAGTTACCCAAGCTGGTGGGTACGCAATAAATATCTCGGCTCAAGTCACAAATTTGGGTAAAATTACTTTGAAATTCTATCTTACTAATCACTACTGTATAAACTTTATTTATATGCACAGGGTTGGAGATATAAACGTAATGTTGCTGCCCCGGAAAATGTATGTAATGTGACTTTCCTCCTTTTATCTATGTATTTAAGGGGTTAAAGGTAAAAAAGTAAAGTCACACTACACACATTTTTCCAGGGTAATATATTTTATAAAAGAGAGAAAGTCAAAGTATACACTTTTTGAGGGTAACAAATTTTATTAAAGGGGGAGAGTCACATAATTTCCAGGCCATACATTTTATATCTCAAATTCCATGAAGATAACAGAAAATACATTTTTTAAATTAATTAAAATCCCTTTGTAGGCTGAATTTTCCAAGTAATCGTCGTTTTAAACTGGCCTACTGAAGACGGGGATACCAGGGTATAAATCCGAGTTGGATCTACCGAGAAGGTTTTTTTCTAAATTGTTTCCCAATCTCCCTGCACATAAATGCGGGTATATTATCTCTAAAATGCTTCCTTCCTTATCCCAGTTCCATTAGAATAGCTAATGTAGGTGTATAAACATAATAGATAGTAAATAAGACTGGGTGATAAAATAACTAATTAAAATTATTTAGATATGACAAAGACCCCTTTTAACCATAATCTAATGCCGGATACACACGTTGGTCCCAACACTGGTTCCAGTGTTGGCTGGTTAATTTGCTAGACGTCCACACGTTGGCAATTCTATTTAGTTTAATGCAGTCAGAGCCAATGTGAAGATGTCTCATATAGAAATATATGTAGGCGCTTTTACTTTATTGAGTGCATATCATTATTATTTCTTACTGAAAAAAAAAGAAACAGCCACACAGAAGATGGTGGGTGACGACACATAATTAAACACTGAGCCAGTGAGTACCTATAGAAATTCCATTTTAATAGTTTTGAGAATAAATAACTTAGTCTACAGTGGTTTACAAGGCGCTCAAATAATATTCTGTATGTACTTAATTATCTGAAAATAATCCATAACATTTTCTTTTTCAGATACGATGGAAACCGATTAATAAATAATTTGATTCAAGAGCCTTCAGGAGAGTTTTATAACTTTTGTAGTATGTTTTCAATAGATTTTGAATACATTCTACTGCTGATTGGACCAAGAATTTACAATAAAACGAGATACTATATTCAGAAAATCAATAACGACCAAAGTACGCCTCTCTGTGACACTTAGATTTCTAGCGACTGGAGATGCATTCAAAAGTCTTCATTACCTATTTAAAATTTCTCCTCAAACTATATCATTGATGGTGCCGGAAGTATGTAAAGAGCTGTGTGGGGCGTTGCATTCTTTTGTTAAGGTAAGTTTAAGTATTTTATGTTACGGTCAAAGTGATAAATGCTGTTGGTATTAATACTAACCGGTTAGTATTAGTAATAAACACACCATTATTAATGATAAACTGTTATTATTAATAATTTTCAATTTATCACTAACCGTAACATATATACTAGATATAGATGTGGAAATAACTTGATTCCTGAGAAGAACATAGGCTAAATTTAACAGGTCCGCGTGGACGAAGCCGTGGGCAATAGTTTGTTGTAAAATAAAATCCTCAAAAATAATCAAAACTATGCTTATTGTAAACCAAATTATTATGTGTCTGGTAATATAGTGCATTTATGTATTTATTTGTTTGTGTCTCAGAGAGTAAAAATGCCTGTGAGACAGTATCATTTGACAGAATGGTCACATTATGAGTTGTGCTTGGTTGATCTGTCACATATTCAGTTTGACTACTACAATGTGGTTGTATATATGTGTAATTACTTTAATCATTAGCAGTTTGATATACAGTGCTTGGAACAATCTGAGTTGAAGGGGATGGTGTAGGTGCATAACGCACGTAATTTGGGGTAGACATCGCTTATGTGCTCGTGCTAGGAGGGCTACTAATATTTGATCGAGAGAAATTTCGCTTCTGGTAAATAAGTTCGTCTATATCGTGCATTATATTCTTTGTTGTTCATCAAATTTTTAATTGTTTTTTTTTGTCAGTAGTTGACAAAATAAATCCACCTCGTCCACTTCAGTTGGCGATTGGTTCGATATATTTTTAAGAACATTTAAAGCTGTGTTAATTTGTGTTCGTACTTCCGAGATATCTGAATAACGCCGTTTCTTGGCCGTTGTAGAAGTTGATGAAGGAGTAACAGTTGACAAATTACTGTTGTCTTGTGTTCTATCCTCGTCAGGAAACATCATAGCCTAAAATTAACACACCAATAGTTAATTTACATATTTGAATTATACAGTTAATTGGTGCGAATCTACCGAAAACGTAGAACTAATACAAATATATTTTTTATTTCAGATGCCTCAATCTGAACAGCATTGGATTGCAGTTGCAAGAGGATTTGAAACAAAGTGGCAATTTCAATATTACTTGGGTGGAATGGATGGCAAACATATCAATATGCAGTCAACTATTAATAGTGGATCAGAGTTTCTTCATTACAAACACTATTTCAGTATGATATCACTAGTGGTAGCGGATAGTGACAATAACTTTTTGTTTGCTGATGTAGGAGGAACACATGGACGTATGAGTGATAGTGAAGCTTTAAATGATAGCATACTTTGTGAGAAAATATATGGGCTTGATTTTATTTTTCCGGAAGACACTCCTTTACCTGATCGACATATTCCTATGCCATATGTGATTGTAGCAGACGGAGCTTTTGCATTGTCTAAAACAATTATGAAACCTTTTCCTTGTACACCGGCAGCTGGTTCACAAAATAGAATCTTCAACCAACGACTTTCACGTACTTGTGTTGTGATTGAATGTGCATTTGGAATAATAACATCTGTGTTTAGAGTGTTAAAAACCAATACACTGCTACAATCCAATAAAGAATCTATTATAACACTCACATGCGTCATACCGCATAATATTTAAAAAGACTGCACTCTTGGTGTATGTACATGCCCGAGGGTGACGTAGAGAAGGTCTCAGAAGGGCAACCTTTAAGATCACTAGATCAAATACCAATAAAGACAACATAAAATGCTAGAAAAGTACGAAATAAATTTGCAGCATACGTTTATTCACATTAAATTGAATAAATACTTATCATAAACAAATTGGTATGATGATGAGTTAGGTACCTACTTAATTTTCCACAAAGACTATGGAACAACATTCATTTTATCATCTATCAATCATCATATTATATTATTAATATCGTAGTTATTTTGTGTATCAAAATGCTATAAACTAAATAAAGGTAATATTATGTTTAAAAAATGTTTCACTTACCTCTGTGTTAATTGTAACCGTATCCGTTTTTATCATAAATCGGAGCAAGAAAACTGTCCATTAACTAATATGCGAACCAATTCGGTTTGAAAACATCGTCTGCTGATTTTCAAGAACGAATAGAATCATTAATTTTCTTTCTATACAAGTGATTTGTGCTCATCAACGATTCTCTCCTTTTTTTAAAAATTTCTCGATCGAGAAAATCATTCCCATATCCCTTTGAATGGTTCTCCACGCATCAGTTACTAAATTTTTATTTTTATGATTTTCCGGATTGCGTTCCATATAACTCGATGTGCCTGATAAAGTTCAATAAATTCTACAACATTTCATTTGTCAACGCGGATGGCGTGGATGAGGATGACATCTTAACGCATGCACGTATTAAGTATTAACGTCACAGAACACTATTATTCCTGATGGAGATTAACGTACGCACTCGATGCGTGTCGCAACAAGACTGAGCAAAGCGCCAACGCGTGGACGGCTTGCGCGAATGTTGGCGCAGATTCCTTTGATAAAACCGACACGAACTGCCAACTACCAACGCTCGCGCCAACGTTGGGGTCAATGCTATTTTTTGGATCCACACGTTGGATGAGTGGCATTGGGGCCAACGCTGGGACCGACGTGTGCATTAGAAAGGTATCATTGTTGTCTAACAGGTGACAGCACTAACTCAATTTTATATAAAATTGGACTTTATCCTCTTTTCCTCTGTACCCTCTATATGTAATATATAGGCTACACGTGTATGGTCCGAACGGCTAGGTATACGTGGTAGAAAATACAATTGTGTTGTTATATACAATTAGCTGATTCAAAGAGTGCACATTAATGCCCCTAATAAAAATATATTGTAAAAGAAACCTTACCTCAATTGATCGTACAATCCACGGCAACACAATGTGTATTTTTCCCAACGATTAATTTTGATAATGGCCCAAATTTATCCTATAAGATAATGGATTAAAGGATCTCATGACAACTATTTCACTTTAATTCGTTGAGTTGGACGTTAGTCACAAAGCCATTGAAGGTAGTCACTCAGCCGTGACGGTTGTTTTACCTCAAAGGAGGTTGCGAGGACATTTGGTGACGTGGATGCTTTGTCGCTTCACACCAAACGCCCGTAACCTTACGACCCTCCCTACTATTCCCAACACGTATTGTATAACTAGGATCACGAACTTATTTTAGGAATTAAACGTGCAATATCTGAAATGACTAATTATATCAGTATAAGACTTATAAATTATCTTAAATCTAGAACAGACACAACATCCTATCCCCGGAAGTTAATTCATCACTGTGAAAGGGAAAACCCACATCTCACCAATAGTAATTATTTCTGCCATGCCAGGAATTTAACCCGGAACCTTTGGCTCAGTAGAAGGACACGCTACCGACTGAGCTATGGTGTCAGACATCACGCACTTAACACGGCTACAATCACGTTTCTCAAAATGTAAATATTAACTAAATAGTGGTAAAAATATCAAGTCAAGTGTTTATTCGGTTTTAGTGATGGTTTGTTTATATTATTATAGTTTTAAGACGATCAATGTTTGTATTGTTTTAAGGTAGAGTATCCGTAGAATAGCTTAGCTATATTTGAATAGATCCATTCAATTTTTACCTAGTAGCGATATATTACTAATTTATATAAGATTATTCAAGTGAGGTAAGCATGATATAGTCTCAACAGTTCGAGTTGAATGGGACCGGGTTCATCTCGAACTATCGAACACTCGAATTATACTCAAAAGTATCAAAAAATGAAAATTCATGCAGATGTTTAAGAGTAAAAAGTACTTATAATGTATTGTTTAATTTACTTATTTATTATATGACGTTAGGAACTTGAAAGTTCATTACCGAACTTACAAAAGTACGCCATTTATCCTTATTTTGAGTTATCTGTATCCAGTCCACCTCATTACATCTTATCTCTTAAAGGCCTATGCTACTGTTCCTAAGTTTTAACCTAAAAAAACTACATATAAGGGCTCTTAAAAACATAAATATTAATCTTATGCTTCCCTGGCAGGACATAATGATTAACGATTTCATTGATGACAAAGTCACTTGCCTAAATTAAATGGTGCCCATTTAATGACTCGACCGCCCTTTCCTTGGAATTCTCCGACGATTATTGAACTAATCTATTGTCGCGATGCCGCTTTTAGACGTTTCAAACAAGCCCGCCGAAACAAACTTGACACTGCTGGAGAGTATTTTGAGCATTACAGGCAACTTAGAAATAGGTGCACACAGTGTATTAGGAGAGCCAAAGGTAATTACTCACATGGATTATTATCACAGACATCCTCACCTCACACTTTATGGAGGAACCTACGTTTACTAGGGGTCGGCCGTAGCCCAACTATTGAGTCAACCTTGAAATTGAAACCTGATGAATTAAACGAACACTTTGTGTATGTACCGACATTAGAGGACAATGACATTAAAAGACACAATATAAATTATATATTATCTAAACCCGCAAGACACATCACATTTTGTTTAAAGCTTATAACGCCCTCTGAGTTATTTAATGCAATCAAAAGAATATAATCATTAGTGGAAGGCCTATTGAGAAGACTGAGTCCCCTAATACAGTAAAGGACTACAGACCAATAAGTATCCTTTCAGCTCTATCCAAAGCCTTAGAATATAGCCGTATACTGCCAACAATCTACTGTACAAATACCAATCTGAACTTCGACCACAACATAGCACAGCGACAGCACCAATTAATGTTTCAGATGACATAAGACTGGCCATGGACAACATACAACTTGTATTACTAACTAACAATCTTAGATTCCAGTCAAGCTTTCAATACAGTCAATCATGAAATGTTAGTTGCTAAATTTTTTGTTTTTTTACCCTAGCCTTTAAATTAAGGTTAGTTTACTGTGTTTTTGGAATTATAAATTTTCAAGTGTCTCTAACGTTTTTAATTTTAATGTTTACTTAGAGAAATCACCGGTATAGTTGTTTGTCGGCAAAAAATTGTTTAGGGTTAGTTTACTAAATACTTTTAAAGTTTGAAATATTTTCAAACGATTTGGCTCAAAATGAATATTTGAGTAATCTTTTACGATGTACATAATTTTACAATGTATTTGTTTTTCTTAGATAAAATTTAAGTAGTTTACTAATGACAAATTTTTGAAAATTTGACATATTTTGAAAAATCTGCAATTATTTTGTTCAAAATTAATATATAGGTTATGTTTTACTTGATGAATAATAATGTTTGTTTATTCTTATCAAAAATAAATTAATTTAAAGGTAATTAACTTATGATAAATTTTAGAAAATTTGAAATGTTTCCCAAATAGCGTTGAAGATTTAGTTCAAAATGTATTTCTAGGAATTGTGAGATGATAAATAAGCCAATGTTTTTATTTTTACATATTAAAAATATTTTGAGGCTAGTCTACAACTAACTAATAACTAATTTTTCAAAATTGTAAAAAATTTGTTTAAAATATTTGAACAATAATTTGATTAGAAATTATATATGAATAGTATTTATTTTGATTAACAAGATACCCGCCTCGGTGGTAAAGTTGGCTAAAGCGCTCTTTTTTTGTTGAGCTAGACTGCCGAGGACGGGGAGATCGAAACTTGAATCTCGTTCGGGTGAACTGGGGGTGGTATTTCCTAAATGGTTTTACACTCTAACTCCACGCAAATGTGGACTCCCTTCCTCTATATATAACCTTCCCAATTACTAACAATTAGCTTAATTAGTACTTAAGCGTATAACCCGTGCTAATTATAAGTATTAACAAGATGACGTGTTTATTTTTATGAAGAGTACGTACCATTTATTTACTTTCTCAAGTAGACAAAATGATGTAATCGTGAAAGCTTATGACCTAAATATTTTGATAAATCTTAATGTTTTATATGGCCCCGTACCCCAAGTCTTACAAAAATGTTGTCTTTTCCCATTCTATGTCTGTATCTCTATCCCTGGCTCACCGAAATGATTTGAGGGATTACCTCATGGATTTTTATTTTATTTTGATTATAACCCAAATTAAGGATTGTTTACGGATGTATGATTTTATTTAAAATTTGATATCCAACAAAAATGCTCTAAAGATTTTGTTTAAGATATATATATATATATATATATATATATATATATATATAT
>CABFVX010001205.1:100715-129345 GCA_902151425.1 Timema shepardi
ACCTCTGACAAGACATCTTGTGAATGTGAGGAATGCCAGGCCTCCACCGTGGTTCGGATTCCACGTTAAACTGTAGGTCCTTCATTTCATCTCACAATCACCCAACCATCACACATTAGCGTAAGTGCGTATAACCCGAACGGGTAGTAAGAAGCGGTGCTAATAATAATAATAATAATCAGATAAATCTGTACCGGGACCGGGGATTGAACCCCGGCCGCCAGCACAAAAGTCTGACACCTTACCCCTAGACTGCCAGGTCACCCCCTATCTTAAGGAACTTTCTTTATATTTGTGCACAGCATCCTACTAACGATACGGGCTATCAGCATATTTTCACCAATTAAATAGGGATGAAGGTAGAATTTTATATGTAATGCACCTGCATTTATATGTGGAGAAGAGTGTGACACTATTAGTACAAAAAACTTATCATTGCATCTGGCTTGGATTCAAACCCCAACCTTTCCATTACTGGATTAACTAACTTAGACGAGACTTAACCTTTATCCGCGTGTCCACTATTATGGTTTGTACTGATCTAAATTATGATGATGATAATTATTATATTGTACTCACTGTATAATCTGATGGTTCCGTCCGTTTCGCCTCGGGGGTTCTTAGCGACGCACTTGTACGTCCCGTAGTCCTTCTCCTGGATGTTAACGATGGTCAGCCTCATGTGTGTCTTGTAAGGGGGCACCCCGACCGTGTTCTCGGGCGTGTACTTGCGCGTGTCGTGGATCATGTGGCCGTCCTCGCGCGTCCAGTAGTTGAGCGACGTCGGGTGCGCCTCCGTGAAACATTCAAGGGTGACGCCGTACCCTAGGGGGGCTCCCACAAGCTGATGAGGAATCCACAGCATCGGCGGGACTGCGGCAAACAAGGAGTATATGCGTTTCAACACAATGTATTCATATATGGGCCTTGGATATCGGATAGAGCGCCAAGGTGCACTATCCGACAGTCTTTGATGTAATCAATTGATCTGACACGTTTCAACACTAGAGCTATGTAGGCCTGTATTAGTTTATAAGCTTCGGCTATGGGAAAGAATGTCAAGTCACACTACCCGATAGCATTTATTTGACTTAGTTGGTTTGAATCCAGAAGAGGCGGAATTTCCTTAGCCTAGTCCATTCTTGGTACGAAAGAAGACGAGGTACGAGCATTTTAGAGTTCACTGTAAATGTGCACTCAAGCGCTAGTGACGCTTAGCTTGGTTTAAGCGTTTTAGAAAATAACTGAAATAAATTACTTTACTGGTGCGCTTTGATTATAATGATCTACTGAGATACCTACTTAAGTTAGATATTTATGGACATTAATTATCTTTTGTAGAAAATCAAAATAAATACTTGACAAAACACAAAGTGCACACCTCTTTTGTTGCTTTTCCTCTTTTACTTAAAACAGCTATTATTAACTCAAATCGCTATTTATTACCAAATTGTTTCATTTAGAGTTTATAATTTGACGAGTAGTTATTTTTACTTTCTCGATACTTTACAGGTAGAGAAAGTATTGTGTTCTTAAAAAAAATTACTCGAAATTTTGATGAATTTCTACGTTTCATGACCCTCCGAATCAGAAAAATTTGTTTTTGAATTTCCATCTGTCTGTCTGTCTGTCCATCCATCCATCTGCCTGTCTGTTTGTACCTCCAACTAGATCCTAAACTAGTTTACCGACCGGGATAAAACTTGGTATCTAGGCTTTTCATAGGGTTGCCCAGAGGGAATTCTGGAATTGGATGGTTAACACTAAAATTAAGGATAGTTTACTTACGGGCTAGTAGAGACAAAAAATCGATTTTATCAAAATTGTTTCCAACGATTTTGATTACATTTCATTGTTAAGCATTGATCAATTTTACAAACAGAATAGCTACTCTCAACTTATCGTCAAAATTACTTTAAGGGGTCTGGTCTGATGCATAAATACTAATTTTTTATTATATATTTGTAATTCTTTGAGAAATGAAATTACTTATCATTGAAAATATATAGATCCATTTATATTAATAGTCTTTTATTTGAAATATATATTTTTAAAACCAATCATTTTCAAGCTAAACATAAATATATATATATATATATTTATTTTATTTTTCTAACACTAAAGGTAAAGTATTGCGACCGTTAAAAGATCTAAGCCGAGATATTGATGGATGTCGACATATCGTGACCCCCTGAACCATATAAAGTAGTTTTTGCGATACTGTCTGTGTGTGTGTGTGTGTGTCTGTCTGTCTGTCTGTTTAACCCTAAAATTAAGAGTAGTTTAATAAAGGGCGAAAAAAGAAAAAAAATCATTTCTCAAAATCAGCTCCAGTGACTTTGATTAAAATTCGTATCTAGGTGTTGATTAATTTTATAAATAAAATTGATATTTTCATTTTCCAGTGAAGATTACTTTCAGGGTACTTTAACAGAAGCTGAAATATACATATCCCCGCAACTATTTGAGATAGTAAATAGCTTATCATTGCAAAATTGTATCACTATTAAAAATAAAAAATAAACTTTTATTTGAAATATATTTTTATGAAACCAATAGTTTCTGAGATATTGACAAATATATTAATATAATTTCGTGAGCTTTAGTTGTAAAGAGATACTACCTAAGTTTTAACGCAATAGTTATCTAATACCATATAGTAAGAAAATAAGTCTCTCAAAAAGATGTTCTTTTTCTTTTAACCTGTAAGGGAAAATATTTGTACAGCAATAATCTATCCTGTGTACAACCTGAATGGGTAGTAATACGCGGTGCTAATAATAATAATAATAATAATAATAATAATAATAATGTATACATTTATTTAATTCTTATTATTTTTCAATTTAGTTGATATCTAGTATAGGAAAATATTACACAATATCAATTAATCTTAGAATTGCAGGTATAAATAATCATTGTTACCTGTAAATTATTTTTTCAAGCGTGGCAATGAACTTTTAAGTTACTGGTTTCAGAAAGTAAGTATTTAGTTATTTCAATAAATCAGTGGGAGGAATTTTATAATTATTTTTATAATTATTAATGTGCTGCATCATATTGCAATGGAATTTAATTTAGCAAATACATGCGCATTAATATGTGAAAAGGTTATGTACAGATAATAAAAAAAAGAATTATGGGATAGCTAGGATTATAGAAAAGTGCTCAGCAGTATTTATTTATCTCTTATCTTAGCGATGTTCATGTAATTTCATGTGTGAGCTACCAGGCGTCTATTTAACCTGACGCTTAGAGTATAAATATTTAATTAAATAATTTACAAATGACCGTAGTAAGAGGCTTTTTTGGTGTGAAATCTGTGTCAGATTTGACCCCAGTGGCCACAACATTCCAACAAGGAAAAAATAATAATACTAAAACCAAACATTAAAGCAATTAAGCCAACAGACAGCAAAACGCAACCAGTAAACCTCCGCGCCCCCTTCCCTCACATAGAAATGTAAATGTAAAATGCCAATTCAACATTTTCGCGCGGTATATATATAACATTCTGTAGTACGTTTTGAATAATTCAAAAGGATGTGGTGGGCTCATGATGTCCCTTCCCCTCGCCCCATTTTTTCCTATCTCCCCCCAAATAAAAATTAGACATTGGATAGTTTGGATTTGTATAGACACATGCATATTCGGTTTCAATTCTCATAAGCAACAAGTTTATTGTGATAAAAATAACAAATTGATTTAGGTGTGAGGTCCTTTGTAACATTTATATGAAAACACCGGAGTTAGTGCTATTTTTTATATTGAAATAAAAAATGCCTGTGCTTATTACTATCATTCCGTAGGTAATGGATTGAAGTTTTAGTGGCTGGGGGGGGGGGGTTTAGTGGGGGGGGTGTTGTGTNGTTGTGTATGCATATGGCGTATTCTCTCATGTAGTATCTCGTGCATATGATAGAAGGGAACGATACGACTAATTTACCGAGTTGCTTTACGCACTCCCTATTATTGCGGGATCAATTTTCCTTCCGCCTCTGAACAGGAAAAACACGTTTTAAAGAGACGGATTTGTGTGTGCCTAATTTTAATTCCGGTTTTACTGGGAGAGGATAGAGGTGGGGTTGGGGGGAGTCGAACTTGGAATAATGAAATGTATGTTATTCAATAACATGCCGTTATATTGGTTTTACACTCTGTAATTCTTACCATTTTATTGGACGATACATTTGAAACTTGCATTTAATTTAAATTGACCCTTTGGGGTATTCAACCTTGGAATTGATATATTTTAACACCTCTGGAATCTCTCTAGCGTTGTTAGCACTTCAAAATGTAAATATAAACCATCAACCAAAGATGCGCGTTGTTCCAAGCTTAATACACAAGGTCTACTCGTACATGAGAAAGTTTGTGCGACTGTGTCGCATAATTTATTTTACTTGTGAGCGTTGTATTTTTCGACTAAATACGCGTCGTTCATCCTATTTAAAAATAAGTGTATTGGGCGTATTCCTGTCTCGAGCTATCGAAATACTTGGTACATCATATTTACATTTAATAAATACAATGGATAAGTAGGACGCCATTTATAATGTTTTGTCTAAAAATATGCCAAACTCCTTTATAAACGACTGTACCAACATGATGTAGCCTACCAGTTTGTAACGTTCAGTGTTGTGTTACACTAACCATAGAATAACTGAAATATACACGGATATTAACAACGTTATTAGACGTATTACGTGAGCGCTTAATGTTATCAAGTAATAATAGCTATCATTCATACCCCATCCCCACTGCTCTAAAACTTTTCATTCCTCTGTGCGCCTGTTGAAGTTGATTAGTCTCTCTGAAGCCCCCGGAAAATGTGTTGGCTACCCCCTTTACTTTAGTGGATTCCACTGTGGTAACTTAAACCCCTTTTCGCATACATCAAATGTGCGCGCTCACTTTTTAAGCTTGACGGCTTTCATCAATGTCAGTTTATATACAGTATGTTTAAAAAGATTCAGAACTTTAGTATATTGTATTATTCATTAAAATGTGTAACAAAAAGTCTAAGTAAATCTAAATCCACAAACCAACTCACACATAGATAGATGTGACTTTTTCTTTAGGAAATAACAAAAATTGGGCTGAAAAATTAAATGTTATTTAGGTTTATATGGCACATATTTTTCATCTTATCATTACAAAAAATGTTCTACATGGTGTCTTTTCATTTCCACACAAATTTCAAACCTTTGAAACAGACTGTTGCACGCTTTTTGGAAAAATACCTGGCTTCATTTGAATCGTCCGTCCACTGTTTTCAACTTTAGCTGTTGTAAGTCTGATAAATCCTTTATTTAATTCAAATACCATAAACTCTTTAAGTATCCCCATTCAAAAAAATTCAGAGGATTAAGGTCAGGGGTCCAGTGTGTTCATGCTACTAGATTTTTCTGGCCTGTATCTTTGTATTAGCTGGTTTGCAGAGCTAGGCTTATTGATACTTTTTTACTTCTCTTAATGAGTAATACATTATCCTAAAGTTCTTAACCCTTTTTTTGTTAGAATCCTGTAGATATTATTATAAAATATAGTTTGAGGGTTTATTTTTTGTTTTACCGTATCTTATACCCGTCCGGGCTATCCTTGTGCAACTAATCTATTGTAGAGATAAGGATGAGATAACTTAAAGGATATATATACCCTAATTTGCATGGCTTGAGACAAAGAAACAATTTAAAGAAATACTTCCATTAAGAATGATGCGCTCAGCTATGAGCAAAATTAAATATGTCTAATAAAACTGTGATGATAATTACTCAAACTGTATCTTATAATTTGAAGGGGGAGCAAAATCAACTTAATAGTGATTCAAATCTGATACCTTTGGTTTAGATTACAGCTTCTCTACCAACTAAGCCATCAAGGTTTTTTTTTATTAATATTCAAGAGACACTTAACATTGAATTGATTCAATGACAAAACATACATGTCTGAACTTGTTGAATTAAAGACTCACTAATAGAATCTTTGGTGACTCTAATTAGGAAAAATATACTGTGTGACCCAAAGGTGGTCGCTTATGAAGGTCTGTGCATTGATACTTCTAGTGGTGAGTAAATAGTTCAGATTTCTGATCTCTATTCATAATATCTAAAATAACATTTAATCATAAGACATATTAATACATTTATAAGCAATGGGAAATATGACAAGAGAAAACTATTAAAGCTAGATTTAATCATGGATAAATGCAAAAAATTGTATCTTTTTGTGTCTATAGTCTGAAGTAAATATAGGAAGGAACCTTTTCTGACATATATAAAAGCTAACAAAACAAAATTAATTAATTCTTACGATGATTCTTATGATTTTCAATTGTCACTTTTTATAGATATGACTAGTACCTTTTAAATACTGCTACTACTACTACTACTACTACTACTACTACTACCACTATTACTATTACTACTACTATTACTACTACTGCTACTATTACTACGGCTGCTACTACTACTATTACTACTACTACCACTATTACTACTACTACTACTACTACTACTACAAGAATTAGTTGTTATCAATATTGACTAAAAAATCACGTCGCTCTGCACTAACTTTCTCACTCCTTTACCTAAAATAGAGCTATTTACTTAAAACTTGTAAAACAATGTTGAACTAAATAATACATATTATTGTAGAAACATAATGGATAAAAGAGCATCACATTCCATCAAATATCAAAGTGAAATCATATACACTGTTACAGAAACCTTGAGAAAAGACGGACATCTCTGCCAACAAAAGAACAAAGCAATAAACTCCCCCGTTTTCCAAACATCCACTTCAAAATATATATATTTGCTTATATTTAGGAAATTTTTAAAATAATTTATTTTAAAACTTTGTTATTATGTATCTCAAAGTATTGAGGAGATATCAAAATGGGAGGTATCTCGTTTCTATAAAATAGCCGATAATTCTTTTTTTTCTTTCGAAAAATGAGATGCGCCATTTGGTTTGAAATATTAAACAATGCCTAGATACGAACTTTAAGCAAAATCGTTTGAACCAATTTAGAGAAAATATTTTTTTCTCTCTTTGCCCCTAAGTAAGCTACCCTTAATTTTAGGGCTAGATATCTAATTCCAAAAACTCCCAGGGAACCTAATTAAAACCCTAGATACCAAGTTTAATCCCGATTGGTAAAATGGTTTCGGTTTTACTTCCAGGTACAGACAGCCAGACGGCTTCCCAAAAACCACTTTTTTATTTTGTTTCAAGGGGTCATGAAACATCGACATTTATCAAAATTTTGAATCCGGTTTTTTTTACGATCAAAATACTGGATGGAAAATAAAAAGTATGTCTGTATTCTCTACAAGTTATTTCCTACCCGATTCCTACTAAATTTAGCAGTCTTAAAAGAGAGATTTATTGTTTAGTTAATACGTCCTATCACGCGGGTAAGTTATGGATGCAATATACTGGTAAAGTATGAGGAGCGTAGCTATAAGGAAGTGATCCTCCGCTAGATAGAAGAGGTTAAAACAAAATACACAGGAGGAAAATAACATCTAGCCGAGATTGGAACCCGGACCTTGCCTTCCTCGGAAATCAAGCTTATTATAAACCTAATGTCTTAGACTGAATGACCACCGCCACGGGATGAAACCTGAGCTACGAATAACCGGATCCGGTACTATTATTCCAACTTTTACTGTCATAATTGAAACCTAATTAAAATGAGATGTAGAAAATAACTATATGTACAGTCCAATTTTGATAGGAATTACATATCTGACATCTAGAAAGGTTACTAAATCTATTGACACGTATTAATACGGCAAGTCTTGTTATCTACAGCTGTCACTTTTGATAGATAATATCAATAAGTAAAAATATAACACTAATGATATGTTAAAATGTTGTATGACTGTTTACCACGAAGCCATGTTTGTATTTTTTAGAATTTTGGTCTTATATAGTGAACTAAATGTCAAACTGGTATCGTTTAATTTGCTGGTGACTGAAGGATAGGGTTTGAATCTCATCTGGGTGCACAAAGCTTTTATTTTACTAGATGGTTTATCATGCTCAAGTACGGGTATAATTTTTCTAAAGTCTTCCCAATTCACACTTACCCCGACAGTTGATTTAAAATGTGTACAACCCAGGGGGGTAGTATAATATGATGAAAAAAATCCAACTAAAAGTACTGGTTTTGTTAATTGAAACACTCCCTCAGCTTACGTTTAAATTTAATTCCAAGTCCATCCCTTTTAAAAATTTCTATCCCAGATCACACAAATACACACACATTATCACGTGTGTGTGTGAACAATAGTATAGGCCTAGGCCTACATGGACACACGACGACAAAAACGCGTGCACGTACGTCTCTCTCGCTCCAGGTTGTCATTGACGCGTCTCTCCGACTGTTTCGATTTGTTTCACCCCCGCTTGCCCCCCAAACACCCCTGTTTGTGTACCACTTTCCTACTCTTCTCTTCCCCTTCTTCGTTTCCTGTTCTGATGCAAGGTTGGTTTCAACACCTCGTTACGACTGCCGCAGGGGAAAGGAGGGAGGGAGGGATTAGATGACAAGCGTTTTGCGTCCGAAATGGGATTACCCTTGGAACAGTCATGGCTTATTTCTAGCTTTCTTATACTCATTCCGTTCTTATCACTTTTAAAGTATAATTTTCACGTGAAGGGCCTTATATGACAGCTTGAAAACTTAGTGGATTTTACTTTCACTCATTCATACGTTAAGTCTTGGGATCTTCAGCTGCCATATTGATAAAATAATCAATACCAAAACAGCACTAATAAAATAGTAAAATGTTATCAATTTTTGCTTCAAAAAGTTTGTGTTTTTATAAAAGGCTCTTTCTATGGGAACTGGACTATATCTTTCCTTGATAAATTCATCTAGGGTCATATACAAGAACGCCACTGAGTGGACGCTTAGTGTAGGCGTCGTTTTGCTTGCGTCATCAAAGCAAGAATAAGGAGGGCGAATATATGGCCCTTGAACACGATTTTGGTGGCACACGGACATGAAATAAATGGTACGGAACTCCGCACGGACTTTCTCGCTCTATTGTTTGAAAATTGAGATATTTACTCAAAACTCATATTTGTGAAACGAAATAATATACACTAGCAACCCGAGCAAAATTTGCACTATAACTATGTAAAACATTTTTTGAGTCCCGGTTTTAAATTTTATAATTTTATTTTTAAAGAACTAATGTCCTCATTTGTATGTTTAGACCGATAAAAAAGATTAGTATGGGATCCACAAAGGTCAACCCTTCGTGTTAAAATTTTGACTTCCGGTTAACATGTTTGACATTTTATTAAGTGTTGCACATCTTCATGTCATCGCATTGCTAATTAATTCCTCATTTATACATTTTGACCAATAAAAAATGTATATATTGACATGAGTCTAAAATTGAGATAGATAATTGTTGTACAAACATTTCCTACAAAAGATTAAAGAAAAAATAAACTTTTTGATAGACTTACTTTTATATAATTACTCAATGGCATTGTTGAATTATTGCGTTAAAACTTAGATAGTATCTCTTTACGATTAAAGCTCACAAAATTGAATTAATATATTTGCCAATATGTCAGAACCTGTTAGTATTGTAAAAATATATTTCATATAAGTGTTTTTTTTATTTTCAATAGTACTAAAATTTTGCAATGGTAAGTTATTTAGTATCTCAAATAGTTGCGGAGATATGGAAGTTTCTTCTCCTGTAAAGTACACTAATTTCATTTTCATGGAAAAATTAAAATAACCAGTTTATTTATAATCTTAATCAACACCTAGATAGGAATTTTAATCAAAATCGTTAGAACCGAATTTGAAAAAATCGATTTTTTTTCTCTTCACCCTTTATTAAACTATTCTTTATTTTATTTTTAAACAGACACACAGGCAGATGGCATTGCAAAGACCACTTTTTAGGGTTCAGGGGGTCATGGGACGTCGAAACCCATCAACATTTCAGGTTAGGTATTAGGTTTTTTTACGGTCACAATACTTCCTTTTGTGTTCGAAAAGTTAAAAAAATTTAATATTTGCGTTTAGCTTGAAAATCATTAGTTTTATAAAATTATGCCTCGAATAAAATAATTGTATTATAAATAAATCTACATATTTGTAATGATAATTAATTTCATATTTCAAATAGTGTCTGAGATATGATAAAAAAATGAAAATTTAAGCATCATACCGGAGCCCTTAAAGCCATTTTTCCGAAGTATTGAGAGTAGCCAATTTGTTTGTAATATTTATAAACGTTTATAAATGAAATTTTGTCAAAATCATTATAGCCGATTTTGAGAAAATCGACTTTTTTTTGGCCTTTCAGTAAACTACCCTTAATTTTAGGGTTATATATCTAATTCCAAAAATTCTTCGTGGCAACCCTATGAAAACCCTAGATACCAAGTTTTAGCCTGATCGGTAAAATAGTTTAGGCTCTAGTTGGAGGTACAGACAGACGGAAATTCAAAAACCTCTTTTTCTGATTCGGGGGCTCATGAAAAGTCGAGATTCATTAAAATCTCAATTTTTATTTTTTTGACGATCACAATATTTTCTTTACCTGTAAAATAGTGAGAAAGAAAAAATAAACATTACTATATTTTTTCCCATTGTTATATATATTTTTAAATTCAGACTTATAAATCCTCTTGGCTCGTACATTGTATGTTGTTGAAGACAAGTTATGAACCGAAAATAAATATTTTGTATATAATCTAACACAAAATCTTTCAAACTAACTTGGAAACGATTATGTGAGTTTTTGATTTGAACATAAATATAGCTTAAAATATTGTCCTTTTTCACTGAAGGTATTATGTTTTAACCTAAGGCTATTGAAGTTAATATAATCAAATACACTCACTTAGAAATTTTGGTAAATTTTCATTCATTATAATTTAGTAATTATTAGACTACTGTGTTTACAATTTTATTTATAGCTGTTGAATAGTCATTATATTTCATAATATTCGACAATTTTTATTTTTAAATACTCAAAATACCTGGGCTGGAAGATAGACCGTGAGTGTGCTCTGGACTACATTAGGGTGTCACTACGCATCCACTCACACTCAAAATGCCAGTTTCTTAGTCAAATTGACTACACTAAAGTGTGGCGCTACACTAAATACAAGACTACAGCTACCTTAATTCTAATGTAATGGGCCAGTTTCTTATATGAAATCGACCCACTCCATTCTGGTCTAGGTAGTTATCCTGTATTTAGTATCGCACCGTACTTGAGGCGTACTCATTCTGTGTATGAAACTGACCCTTAGTGGCGTTCTTGCATACCTCCCTTGTTTGTCCCGCGGGCTAGTCAAAGTGGCTGTGAATTTTCAATCCTTTGTCGAACGCTTAACTGCAAGTCCGGTGTGAATTGGAATAAAGGGCCAGTTTCATAGTCAAATTTAGTACGCCTCAAGTGCGGCGCTACACTAAGTACATGACGACATCTACCAAAACCAGAATGGAATGGGCCAGCTTCCTATGCGAGAACGGCCCATTCCATTCGAGTTTAGGTAGGTGTCGGCATGTACTTAGTGTAGCGCCGCACTTGAGGCGTACTAAATTTGACTATGAAACTGGCCCTAAGACATGGAATTGGAAAAGTACGATATTGACGTTCAAGTTTGCATATCATTTGATCAAGAACGAACGGCCTGTGTTATGGGACCAAATTCCTGAAGATTATAAATCCCGGAAACTGTTAAGGCGCGGCCGGAGGGAGTGCGAGTATTTTTGCAGTTTTTATAGCATTAAACTTATTTGGCCAAAATAATTCAAATATTTATCCAGTAGAAACATAGAGTTTATTTTTCTGCACATGCTAATATCAACAGATCTTAAATATCTGTCAAGAGGGTCCTGGAATTTGGTCAAATTTTTTTCTCTTTATTTAAAAAGTTTTGACAAAATTCCAGGACACCCTTGACAGATATTCAAGATCTGTTGATATTAGCATGCGCAGAAAAATAAACTCCATGTTGCTACTGGATAAATATTTTATTTGTTTTGGCTAAAAAATTGCAACTCTATAAAAGCTGTACTTGCGCTCGAAGGAGGCCACACCTTAACAGTTGCCTGGAAGGAAAAATTATGTTGCATACTATATGAGGATTTTGAAGAATAAATAAAGAAATATATTTGTTAAATACTGAATTTCTTAAATATATTTTAACACGTTACAGAGGCTATATATTCAATAACAATGTACCGTCGCCGTGCCGTTTCCTCACCGTAGGAACCACGTCGACCTGCCATAACCTAAACGTCGTACGGCACCGTGCTGTGGACAAAAAAAAAAGCGCTGTGTGTGAGGGGTCAAAAAGATCCTAGCTTAATCCTTACTCTTTTTTTACTGTTGTGTTTGCACCCTGAGTCTTACCACTTGTCCAATCTATCAACCTATTTATACTAATAGAGTAGGGATGAGGATGAGAGTTTAGTGAGAATCATATACGCATTTGCGTGGAAAAAGAGCTTTAAACAATTTAAAAGAAAATAGACTAACCTTATTATACCGGACCGGGATTTGAGCCCTAACCTTCCCGTCATTTGGCCTTTTCTCGCAACCCCTTCCACCCCACCTTAATGTATGAAAGGTATTGTGTTATTATATACCTGGGCACCATTAAAAATGCACCAAAATAGTAAATATTCACCATACTCTCTGTGGTACTCCAAATTACGGAAATATTTGGGCTGGTACGCCGTTAAAAAAGTTTGGATACTGTTGAACTATAATATTGCCAATACCCGTTTCTTGGGGGAGGTTGGGCTTCTTGTCCCAACCTGGTGTATTGAGACAAACATTTTACAACATGGTTTCCCACTCTCTCTAAGCTCAACTATGGGTACATTTCCTTTATATTTTACATTACTCTTCCCTATCCTATTAGATTAATTAAAATACGTATAGCCCCTGATGGGTAGTAGGATATGGGGAGGAGTAATGTAAAAAAAAGCTATTAAAACACGTCCTTTTTCACAAAATGAAATCACCCTTTTTTTTTAATATTATTTCTTCTCTGGAAATAACTTTTGGATAAATTTACAACTTTCTTCTTTGAGGAACATTCATCTTTTGATTCCCACCTTTGATAGAAACTTATAATTTCATAGAAGTTGAACCCAGACGACAAAATATAATTCGTAACTTCTGCCAAACTTGTCAGCAACTGCAGTTATGAAAGCATCAAAAAGCCTCTCTCATAATTTTATTACGTCTTTTCTTTGGATTCCATTTTTTTATCATTTTTATTTTTCATTACATACATAGATTTATATCGCGTTCCTTTTCTTCTATATATATGTAGAAGTTAAAAAAAAATTCACCACATTTCGTTATTCAGCTGTTTTATGATCATTCTTCTTTTTCCAACCAAAAATACTCCCCTTCTTTAACTTTATTTCTTGTAAATCTCCGTGCTCGCTTCTCTGCAAATCTAACCCCCATCATCCCCCAACACCACTTATTCCCTACTCTACTCCTAACACCGTGACATTGCCAGCCAACAACCTTTTAATGTCAAGAATGGCTTGTTATAAACAGAGAAAAATGAAATATACATCCTCTTTTCCGCACTTCCTCTTTCGCTCTCTCTTTTTTTTTTTATCAATCCACCTTTCCCTATTTTTTCTTCTTTTTTTTTCTCAAAAAGGAACAATGGAAAGTCGTCCCTAAGGGGGTTACCTCCCTTAGAAGAAAAGAAAAGGCTAAACGATCACTCAAGTAGTCATTTATTTTAACTTCTCCACCCACCATCCTTTTTTAAACCCTCCCACCTTCCACCTCCTATGTCAGTCTATCTCCCTCTCTTTATTCACCTTCTTGCTCTTACACTCCCTGGTGTTACGCCCGTCTTAGTCATTTCACTTTCATCCGCCGTGAACAACTTGTACAGCCGATGCAAAAATTATTGGAGATGAAGTTGAAAGGATCAAATTTGTTATTCTTTTCGTGAGGCGTCAGCTTTTCCTGTATTTGAATTATAATCTGAGCTACTCAAGTAGAACCTTTAAGGTTCTATTTTTTTTAAATTTAGCACCACGTCTTACTACACGTTCGGGCTATACGCCTATGTACTAATTATATTAATGGTTTAGGGATTAAGCAGGCTTAATTGAGAGGAAGTGCAAGTAGTAGCAAGTAGTAAGACCACCCTCAGTAGCGCGTTAAGCTACGCTGCCACCGAAGCGGGTCAACCTATAAGAAATTAATAGCAATAAACGTTGAGTATCCAACATTGATTGGCACATTGTTACTGCATTTATATTATAGCCACCAAAATTGACATTTGTTAAGTAAATGGTACGACACAATCACACAAACTTTCTCAAACTGTGTGTTAAAGCTTAGAAGACAATTTTAAAAAAATATTTGTTTTTAGTAAAGTGCCCTTAATTATGTTTTCCTCATAAAAACTAACACACCATCTTGTTAATCAGAATAAGCACTCTTTATTAATACATTTCAAACCAAATTGTTTAAATAAATTTAATAAAAATCAAATTTTCAATAATAAATTATATGTAAACCACTCTTTATATATATATATGTCTAAATATATATATATATATATATATTTGTCTAAATAAAAAGTTATTTTTATTTATCACGAAAAAATATTCCCATTTCAAATTCAATACTCAAGGCTAATTTCCAAAATATCAGAATTTTCTATAATTTGTTGTAACTAGCCTACCCTTAAAATAATTTAAATAAATATTATCATTTATATATACAATTATCTACCGATACCAATTTGGAACCATATCGCTAAAGCCATTTTTTAAAATATTCAAATAAAAAGTTCAATCATCAGTAAACTACAATTTCAATTTTATTTGTCATGTTTATGCCAAACACTCCACATGTAGGTATACATTTTAAGCAAACTTTGTAGCCATTTAAAAATAATTTGAATTGTCAAAAATAACTCTTGAGTAAACGATTCACTATAGAATTTTTTATCCAAAACCAAGAATACAGGGTTATTTATCATGCCAAACACTTAAAAAATAGCCATTTTAAAACCAATTGTTAATGCCACTTTTTAAATATAGCAAGTTTTTGAAAAATCTATCGGTAAACTACCTATATATGAGTTTTCACCCTCAAATATGTAGACACTGTTATTTGTCATGTAAAAAAATCCCGAAAACCTTTTTTTTAATAGTTAAAGCCATTTATAGAATATTACAAGTTTTTAAAATACCATTCATCAGTAAACTACCGGTACCCATAAATGATTTTTTTTTTTTACCAAATATACAGTTTTAATTGTCATGTCAAGTTTTTGCTAAATAAGTCATAAGTAAACTACTCATAAATCGGTTTGTATCCAGTCCCCCCACTACCACCACTACCACCACCACCAACCCAAAAAGTATACATTGCTTATTTTCATATCAAACACTCCCAAAATACTCATTTGGAACCAAATCGTTCGATCCATTTGTTTGTAAAATTTGTTAAGTCTTTGAAAAATCAGTAATCAGTAAAATACCTATAAATGAGTTTTTACGCCAAAAACAAGTGTACAGTGTTATTTGTTATGTCAAACACTCTCAAGATAATTTGTAACCAAATCGTTAAAGTCATTTGTAAAATATTTAAAGTTTTTGAAAAATCAGTCATCAATATTATAATTTACCTCTAAACAAATGTTTGCCCAAAAACGAATTATATAGCGCTATTTATCATATCAAACAAATCCTAGATGTACATTTTAAACAAAACCGTTTCTGGCATTTTCAAAAAAAACTATCAACCAGTAAGGTAACAATTGAAAAAGAGGGTAGAAAAAAAAAGCGTTTTGTGACACACCCCTATTAGATCTAAATGAGTTCGTGTTCACATAAAATAAAATAAAAATTCATAATCTTAAAATAAATTTTTTCCCCATCATATAACTTTCTCTTGACATAAGAAAGTATAAAAAGTTATAAGTTGGCTAATACTCGGCTTAATGAATGGGGACACTTGTGAGCAGAATTAGCAACGTTCCAAACTTAGAGATAAGTTTAATCCATTACGGGCCCACTTCTGTGACTAAATGACTAAAATTTAAAACACATTTTTTTAAATATTACATTCTAAAAAATGGATTATTAATGGCTCAACCCCAATGATAACGGTGAAAAGGGTAATTTTAGATTAAATGCACCTGTATTGGTTTGGGGGGTGAAAATAATATCCATGACACACCACATGTGGATAATCCGCCCAATGAACCGAGAAAACCTAAAAATGGTGTTCGATCCTATTCCCGAGTGCTAGGTCAACCAGCCAGTGGAGTTCTCTGGCGCAGAGATAGTTCCTCCGGTGGTATTTACAATAAGTGATGATTTCGCACCCCGGAGAGAAAAGTGATACCACTCAAAAATCAGTAATTTTAAGTTTATATCACAGGGAGATGCCCCAAACGGCATTCAATACGAGTAAAAACTATATATCCTTAAACTCCAAATATGACCATCATAGACTAGGTGAGCCACTTTTCTCTTGATCCAATTTAGCACTCATTTCACCATGAGGAGTGTCATTTCAGAGTTGATATATTAAAATCTGTTTGATGTAGAAGAAAAGAATCAATATTTTGAAAGAGGTAACTAAAAAAACAGTAGCTCAAATAAGGAAAAATAAATCAAAATGAACCAAAACGTGACATAACTAATATTAATAGCGTCACAAATAAGAAATAATGCATTAAGTTGAGCAAGAAAAGTGACTCAACTCAAAAGTTTTTAGATAACATATTCTGAAAATTGAAAAATGACACCTGGACACGGGAATCGAACCTGGGATCTTCGGCTTAGTACGCCTATGCTCTTACCACTGAGCTATCCAGGATTCGTCCCGGGCCTATGGTCATTCTTCACCCATAGTTTAAGGCAGAGTCTATGATGGACGTGTGGAAGTCGTCAGCTTATAAATATGTGATTATATAAGATTACTCTAATCAAGCTTGTGACGTCAGCATATTGACACGAAACATCAATAATGTATTTTATAAAAAATACATTATTACCTTAGAGATTTGTCACTAATGTTAAATGACCCTTCATAATTTTGATACGACTTTTCATTTTTTAAGTTTTCCTTCTCCTGAAAAATAATATTTTTTTAGTTTTAACACTTTTATCGCCGGGTGCGATATGGGTATTATTTAGTTCTATCACTAGAATTTTCATATTTATGTCGCGAGGACTAGGGCATATAGTATTAAAATTGTTGACTGAGCTATTTGTTTATGACCCGCGTCTCACTACCCTTTTGGAGTATCGGCATATTTAGTCTGAGAGGATAGGGATTACGAAAGTATTATTTAGATTAGCTTGTACTTGAATATGCATGACAAAAGAGTAGAAAACCATGGAGATAAACTACACCTAGGTATCCTTAATACAGCTGGAAGGGAGGATTATAACCCAAACCTACGCTGACACCACACAGACATGACGAGACCACATTTTTTCCCCACGTATATACAGGTGCAATTTTATAGCATTATGCTATATTTTACATTGATTTATATATGATCATAATCGTTGCTATTTTTATTTTAGTTACTAAAAGTTTATTTGAAATATTAAATCAACTTTTCTTTATTTTATGGTTTTCATAGAACTCACAAAAAAGGCTTCCCAAAGCAGAATGGTGAGTTTGTTTTCTGGGTGATGTGTATTCCTTGGTAATTAAAAAAAATCGTTATCTACTTTTCAAAGCTATGCATTATTTATCAAAGATCTATCGCTGTTTTAATGTATTATAAGCTAATCCTGTATGAGTAAGTATTTTTCAAAAAATTAGAAAGTTCAACATTCAAGATACTCTTAAACTGCATGTATTTTCAGGATTGGCCTAATGAAATAAAATAAAGTATATTTTTTAAATATTAATAAGATTTAATTAACATTTCAATCTTGTGCCTGTTCTTGTAAATAACTAATCCGAGTTTGTTTCTTTAAAATTAGATTCACGTTTTATGTAAGTACATGTATTTGACTGGTGAGCCAATGGGTAATATTTAATACTATATAATACAATTTATAAAAATACATCCACCCGTTCTAAACCAAGGGATTTTTTAAATTGATTGATGTGGCGTAAGGTTTATTAGCTATTTAATCTAAGGCGTAAAGAATCAGCAAGATGCCTTAAAGAAAATGCACCCGCATTAGCGGAGAGTGAAAGTGAGAAAATACAACTATAGATCAATTGTGAAAAATTAATTACAATGCATCTGGTCCCAGCACAGATTTATCTAACTGCCAAAACCTTCCTTCACCTCTGACAAGACGTGTATTAATCACAACTTGTGAATGTGTGGAATGCCAGGCCTCCACCGTGGTTCAGATTCCACGTTAAACTGTAGGTCCTCCATTTCATCTCACAATCACCCTACCATTACACATTAGCGTAAGTGCGTATAACCCGAAAGGGTAGTAAGACGTGGTGCTAATAATAATAATAATAATAATAATAATAATAATAATAATAATAATAATATAATGCACTTCGATAGAATTTGAACCTTGAACATTCCTATCACTGGCTATTGAAATACATTTATATTCAAATTCCTTAAACTGCTTGGATACCACTACAATTTTTAGGAAAATTGCTAAGATAATACATTTTAAGGTCATTTATCAAAATTCGTCTGGCTAGGGTAAGAAAATCCCATTCCAGTAAAAAAAAAATAACTTTGATTACTCGTACACCTGTAAAGGTTTCAAATTTCAGCCTCAGGCATTAATCTGGATGTCCCTACCATTTATAAAATATAAGTAAGTCAGATCATTATTTAAGGAAACATTATTTTAATGATTGTATGTTTAATGGTTGGTTCAACGCTAAGGTTCCATTTTCAATTTTTCTTGAAATAATTTGTTATTTAAAATAAAATAAAGAAAATTGAGTATATAAAATTGTTTGAAATAATGTTACTTATAGGTATACAGACAAAAATTTCACAATAAACATTTTTACCAAGTTTTACTTACAGCATTTAAATGGCTATCAAAGCATATTTAAAGTTCCTTTTAGCATCTTTATATTAATATGTTCGTGATTTAAAACGAAATTAATTTTTTTAGGGAAATGAACTCCTTGACCTTTTAATATATGTAAAATATGGTCATCTGTTTTGGTTTAAATGCGAAATGGCGATATAACATTCCAATAAAACAAAATGTTACCTCAGTCCAGGAAATACATTTTCCTAACCAAAGAACTTGGGTAAAATATGTTGGAACGGGCCATATTGCGAACAAAGGCAAATATTTAAAGTTAAAAAAGAGGAAGAAAATGAAATTATATTTAACATCGTATATTTATTTTTAAAGTATAGGCCTATTTTTTATTCGTGTAAACCATATATCATTTAAATAAAAGTTGATTTGTTACCATTTTCTACCAAAAATAAATATTTCCCTTACCAATCTTTTTATATAGAAATACAAATTTTCATTCAAATAAATTTAATAATTTACCATGAATCAGCATTTTGACCTCCAAGATAAAAACCCTAAAATCACGTTTCATTATAAAAATATAATTTAAGCTCTATAATTATTTTAACTACCAAATGGTTAGGAATACATGATACATATTCTTTTAATAAGTAGGCCACCGTTTAAGAAACTGGGTATTAACAACTTAACCCAAGGTAGCCTTATCTCATTTCAAATTAAATGTTCTAGATTCTAAAACTATGAATCGTAATTTTTAAAAAGCATAGCAATTTCTCAAAAAAGCATATTAATACAAGATCAACGTAAATATTAAAATCAAAAGTAGTAGGCACATCCTTAAGATTATTTATTATTTAATATGCACCACGTCCTAATCTCCTCCTGGGCATAAGAAAATATAATTTCTAGGAAATATACCGATATTTGATTGGAGGTATAGTGGTAAGCCATTGACTTCACCGTCCAACCAGACAATATGAAACTAACATCATTTTATGCATACCCATAGTAGACGGTAAAGCTTAGTTAAATGATAGGGATATTTATCTAAATTAGCACCACCAATGGCTCGATGGCATTCTAAATTTACGTATTAATATAGTTTAATCTGCCAACTCGAGAATCATGATATTCAGCTCGTTGACAGCTGATAATTATTGATGGGTTTGATTTGGTCAATTACGATCTACCTTTTCATGGCTGAACAGAATGTTTAAATAATGCGCATACATCACTATGTTTAACAATGGATAAGTCTTAGTGCCCATTCAGCTTATATGCATGTATACAGGATGTTTATAAACTTTCTGCCCAAACTTAAACCACAACATCTATGGGCGGTAGAAAGAAACAGAAAATCACAGTAAAAAAGTTCGTAAACGTAATCTTATATTACTAAATGAACGTTAAATTATTATTATTAGCACCACGTCTTACTACCCGTTCGGGTTATACGCTTTAAGTACTAATTGCGCTAATGGACTAGGAATTGGGAAGTTTGAATTAAAGGAAGTGAACTAGCATTTGTGTGGAAAGAGAGTGGAAAACCATTTAGGAAAAACCACCCCCAGTTCATCCGATCGAGATTAGAACCTCGACCTCCCCGTACTTAGCAGTCGAGCTCAACACGACTAGCGCGTTATTCAACTACGCCACCGAGGCGGGTAAATGAACGATAAAGCTAGACGTAATAACGATGAGAGTATGCTGCAGCTGTAAAAACGTACGTGTACAGAAAGTTGTATCTCATAAGGCGGGCAGAAATGCCCGGCCACGAGCAACGTGTCCAAAGTGTGGGCCAGTGTTAATGCAACTGACAGATCATTCTGTTGTGACCAAGTCGGGGATGGAGTTTTCAACATCTGCTGTGATGGGTCCGCCTAATTATATGCAACTTGTTGTACACGTACGTACTTAAAGCTGCGTACTCCCGGCGTTGTTGCATCTAGCTTCAACTTACAGTATATTATTTTAGTAATGCAAGATGACTTCTCCAGACTTTTTTTTATTGGGATTTTCTTTTTCTTCCTGCCCACAGATGTTGTTTCCTAATTTTTCGCAGAGAGTTTAGAAATATCCTGTATAGTGTAATTAGTTCACTTCACATGTGAAAGTTCTATAAGCCAAACCATTAGTGAAAAGCACTGAAAATATTTTTTTTTCACCACGTATCATTACCCTTTCGGTTTATACCCATATAAAATAATCACCCTAGTAATAGAGATTAGTAAGGTACAATTGTATAGGCACTGTACAAACATTTTCATGGATGAAGAGTACAGGGAGTCAGATAAGTCCTTATACCCCTAGCGCTGATTAATATGTTATGTGTAAAGTAAGTTTGTTGGCAATAATATTTATTTGGCTCCTCACTAAAGTTGGCAATACTGCTTTCAAGGTGACACATGTCATTCACTCTCTCACACCATGGTTGATGTAAGTAACCAGAAATTTCAGTAGCCACGCGATAGCTGACGTAAACGGAAACAGTTACAGTGTTGAGGAGTGGTTAGTGACAAGTGTGTGAGTTCACGAACGACAACATACAGGTGCGTATTCACTTGAAAATTTTACTTCGAACGAAGAGAACAAGCCGAACACCCCAAACGAACTCGAACAAATGATACGTCCGAACACTCCGAGCTGCTGGTGCTCGACTTGTCCCCGCCAATTTTGCCACTAACAGGACAGCTGGAGCTCAGTCTCAAAATGGATTTGATAGTGTTGGCATCTTCTTGCTTTGTGCTTTATGCATAGACTAAAAAGAATAAAAAGAGGGACAGGAAAATACGGTTTAGGTGGCTGTTTTGTAGACAGCAATCCCATCATCCTGTGAAAAGAATAATCTGCTTAAGAGCGTGCAATAGTTATTTTATTTAGTTATTTAATAAATTCCATGTTGAGGGTTCCACAGCACCGGGCTTTCTTAACAATATATATATATATATATATATATATATATACATATATATATATATATATATATATATATATATATATTAACCTCAAACATTCTTCTGCGACCCACTCCATCACAGCAAACAGTCCGAATTGTTCGAATAGGTGCAAAAACACGTATACACTGAGCATATGCTAACAACTTACTTCCTTTGAGCATTCTAAAGAAACCGACAGCTGTTCGATAGCGTTGAGCTCGTTCGGTTCCGTTCGGCGCGTGTTCTCGGACATGTATTCACTTGAGTATTTTACTCCAAACGAACAGATCTAACCGAAGGTGCACAAACGAATTACCAAGTGAATACGCACCTTAAGAACAAACAATAAGGCAAATAATGGATGAATTTCAGGAAAGCCTTAATAATACCCCACCCCGTAAAGCAACAATGCTTAAGTGTGATAAACGTGCATTTGCTTCAGCGTGTGTTAAAGACTGACCGCTGAGTGGACGAAAGAAGACGCGACTGGAAACCGGTGCATCCGTCACTGATTTGATAGAACATTCGCCATTGAAATCAATTCGTAAACGAGCAGTTAAACTTCGTGGACTACGGTCAACAATGCATGATAATTTTAAAAAAGGACTTGAAATTTAGGCTGTTTTGCCCGATGTTTATTAATGAATTATCAGATGAAGACATGAACTGTGTGCTACAGCCTACCACGCTTTGTTTGTACCATTTACAAATGCAGTGTCCCACGCTAAGGTGATGTATACTTCATTCACGGTAGGAGTTTACCTCTGAAAGTTCTTTTTTCTTACCAATATCCTACTATATAACAGATTTCTGGTAGGGAAAAAAGTCCTTTCCCAGGTAAACTCCTACCGTGAACGAACAATATACCGATGAATGTGCAATTTATCACAATTCACGCGCCAAAAATCTTAACTTCTGGGCTAAATAAAATCCCCATATCATGCGAGATCTAAGTAAAAGTGTTTAAAATATTAGTTTTTCATAAGTGCTAGGATTACGGAAACTTCTTGGACACCCTCTATAAAACTATTAATGGAAAACTACCCTCAATACAATTATACTCCTTTAGTGCAATTTATTTGTCATTTTTCTTAATTTTATGCGTTTTAAATATCTAGAAAGCTGCTACTCTTTAAATATGATCATATAAACATTACGTTACGAGCAGAGATATTATATTTTCTCGAAAACTGATTCGATTTCACTCATATACTTGAAAATATAGTAATAGATACTATATTGTAAAATGTACTCCTGACAGCCATTCAAACATAGAAGTCCCTAAAAAGGACACTATTTCTAAAATAGTCTTACCAACTTATCAAATTTCACTCAATTAACTTTTATTCATAAACTTTTATAAAAGCATTGAAAAAAGAGAAACATCTTTGGCCATACCCTAAGAGTAGTTAGTACATAAGGGCATAACCAAAACGGGTAGCAAGATGTGGTGGTAAATAGAAACACTTTTAGTGTTGGATGTAAAGCTTAAGTTTTTATTTTGATAATTTCTTAAAAGGTATGAACTCCCAAGATTATAAAGCAAAAGTTGACAGCAGCCTTTCAAGTTTCAAGCTAAAATAAAATAATTACCTAGAGGCATATCTCTCCCTTTACTCTGCTTTACAAAGTAAGGAAAAAGAAGGAAAAACTATTCCATCAGGTTCTTACGTTTAGCTCAAGACACTGCAAATGAAGTCATTTATCTCTTCTTATTAATTTTGTACGCAATAAGAAGGGGGAAGTATGAATATTTCGTTTCTTCTTTTGGTTTTTTTTTAATAAAGAAAATAATTTCTTAGCATTTTTTAAAATTATTCATTCTTTAATTAAAATATTAGCTAGACGTAACGTGAATATTCTTTAGTAAAATTGGTTTATTTTCAACACGTGAGAGAGAAGAATATTAGGAAAAGCATGTGATTGACTTGATGTAGGTATCAAAGTTGAGTGAATACTAGAATGAGGGGGAGTTATAAGTAACCTCACCACAATTCACTTTAAGTAACATATGACACATGTGTACACTCAACGCTTACTTAAGTCATAATTCAAAATATTTACATCTGCATAGAATTATTTTTAGTCGGTTTTTTATGTGAGAGTTGGTTTAGCTCTCTATTGTTTATAAATAAAAGTATATAATATATTTTATGCATGAAGATTAACTTTTTTTTTTGTGCATCCATTCTGCATAAATTTCAACAAATGGGTTTAAGTTGGAATTTAAAGGAAGTGCGCACTAATTTGCGTGAATTAAAAAAAAATGAAAGATGTCCTTATTACCACTCCATAATTTGAACTAAAACCTCCCCGTCATTGGCAAACCCTACAAAATGAGATGGATACCATTGTCTCCATGCAAACATGTGCGGGTACCATTTAATAAACTTAATAAATGAAAATCCTAGAATCTCTTTTTAAATTATAAATATAACACTTGTGGTTTTCCATCACCTTTCCAGGTAGGTCTAAATATTTGCAAAGTGTCCCCATTCTCCCTCAAGTCGTTGATACCGGCATAGGTGGCCAGGTGGACTAGATTTCAGGCCCATCTAGTTTTTTTTTTGGACATTGGTGAGCTCGGGATTCGAATTCTGTTGGTGTGTACAGTGTTTTTTTTATATCACAAATGGCTAACTTACTCTCTCCAAACAAATATGGGTACACTTTTCTAAGCTCTAGCTTTCTTATTCTTACTCCATTGGCGTAAATTACATGGCTCATTGTCTGTACTGAGATAGATGCGATGGAACAATAAAATAAAAACCATATGGGTTGATGTTAGCATGATGTCAAATGAAAAAAAAATAGATAGCCATCTAAATTTCTGAAATAAGCCAATTATAAAAAATAAAAGATTAAAATGACTTAGCTTACTAACATACAGAATTTACCGTGACAGGTGGGACCCACCTCAGCGGTGGACAGGAGACACATAAAATAAAGAGAGTTTAAATGAATATTTGTTCCATTTGACCTTGTTTACAAGTTATAGGCATGCCTATACTCCAGTAATGTGAATATGCTTAAAGTTAAAATAAGTGATTAAAATGGCTTCCTTTGGCCTGAATGCAAGTTTGTGGTCGTCGCATTCTTTCAAAAATACATTACTGCTAGATGTTTACATTCTGGCTGAAAGTAACCATTTTGAGCACTTCCTATAACATTAAGCAGCTCCACATTACTGGAGAACAAACATAGCTATAGCTTGTAAAAAAAAAAGTCAAAATGGAACAAATGTTTATATTATCATTTCTCATTGTTTTGTGTCTCCTGTCTACTGCCGAAGTGGGTCCCACATGTTACAGTACATCCTCTATATGCGCTCATAGGATCCACTTATGTACTGTACAATATCCACGAGGTATTTTTCTCTTTTTTATTCGTTAGATAGTATTCGTCATTGTTTTATTTCGGAACACATTCATACTGTTGAAAAGGGGCATCAACCGTTTACCCATTTGACAAATGTGGTGAGGTTTGTTTGCTTTATGCTCTCTGTGCCGCAGGAACTCGGTTAGGTTCCGGCCACTTGTTAAAATTTTTCCAAAACCAATTTGGTTAACTTGAAGCATCGGGAGAGAGTTTATCGGTCGGCGAATGAAAAGTTTAACGATGTAACAATGAAGTAATATGATGGGACATTTCAATTCACATTTATAAAACTATATTATCTTTTTACAAACAGTCAATTTAATAATATTTTAAAGTGTGTTGTAAATATAGATTAATATATTCAGAGTAGGCCCTGTTTTTGTTTAGAATATTCAAAATTGACTAATAAAGCCGATTTTGCTCCACGTACATATTACTAGTTCAGGATATCCACCGTTTTATTATAATTGTTTAAGGATGGATAAGTTAGAATTAAGCGGAAAATTACCCGCATTTGCGGGGAGGAAGAATGGAAAACTATCCAAAAACACCCTCGCTACAACCAGTTATTGTTCGAACCCCGACAGCCTTGTCAACAACAAACTAGACCCAAATTAAAATACTAGCTCTCGTGCCTATTATTATTATTAATATTATTATTATTATTAATATTATTATTATTATTAATATTATTATTATTATCAGCACCACGTCTTACTACCCGTTCGGGTTATACGCACTTACGCTAATGTGTAATGGTAGGGTGATTGTGAGATGAAATGGAGGACCTACAGTTTAACGTGGGATCCGAACCACGGTGGAGGCCTGGCATTCCCCACATTCACAAGATGTCTTGTCAGAGGTGAAGGAAGGGTTTGGCAATCAGATAAATCTTTGCCGGGACCGAGGATTGAACCCCGGCCGCCAGCATAGAAGTCTGACCCCTTACCCCTATACTAGGTCACCTCGTGCCTATTAATTTACATTTAATACTCTACGTACTGTATTCTATTGTTTCAATAAACGCAAGGAGGACTATTTTCACTTTAAAATACATTTATTTTGAGCTCCAAATAGGTCGTATCTCTACGGTCTATTCACTAAGGAAGATCGAAACCAACTGCGATGGCTTGGATCTAATACCTCGTATCTCAAAATTCATCACTTTTGAGATACGTGTTTGATTGGAATCTAGAAGAGATTCTGCACCTATTTAAAATATCTTGTTTCAAAATATTGAACTGGAAAGAATAAACAAAAGAGATATTTTAATCCTCGTATCGGGTGTTGGTTCCACTGCCGTGCTAACAACTCGCATCGCAGAGAGGTGGAATTGCAGTAAAGTTATTTTTATTTTAGCTAATCAGTTCTCATTCAGATCAAACCGTTAATAACTCTCAGCACGTGTGGCACTTATCCAGGAGTTGTAGCTCGATCCAAGCCTGTTGAACCGTGAAAATAGTTCCCGTTCTTATATTTTAGTTTATCTTTCTGAACACGGGTTAGTGACAATGTATTCACTTATTTAATAAATCTTACCAGTAAATCAAAAGTTATAAAGAGGACACACATTTATTAAATGATTAGAAAAGGAAAATTCTAGTGACATTTTTATTGTTGATAATAACACATATAAAATAAGGGAGCATCGTGTTTAAATATTATACATCAAGCGGAGCAATTTTATGTTTTAACTCGACCGTTTGGAATTTAGTCTGTATGGCTTGTTGTTCCTTAATTAATACCAAAGGCTTGGAACATTCTTAACAAACTTTGGCAGGGACATTCCTTGAATCTAGGCTACACGACGTATGTATTTTTATTTAAAGAAAGAATAGCACAACATCTTACTACAAGATTGGGTTGTACGCATATATACAGTAGCCCCATGGCTTCTTTGGTGCTGACTGACAGCTTTAAAAAGTTACCAGACCAAATTACGTATCCCTACGCCGAACCAGACGATCTGCAAAAACATGTGTTTAGCAGCTGTCATTTATGACAGTAAAAATTTCGGTAAATACCTAGATTTTGACTGTCAGAAGTCAGCTGTGAGCTGTCAGTCAGCACCAAAGAAGCCATGGGGCTAATCACGCCACTATGTTAGGAATGAGGAAGGTTGAATTTGCAAGATTGAACCCTCCTTGGCAAAATTAAACTACAATAAGAGGTCCAAATGAATACCATTTAAAAGTGCAGGAAAAAGGGCAATAGGAATGAGTAGCTGGAGTTCTGGTTTTGAATGTATAACGGTCGTCCACAAAGAAAATTATATATATGTACCCACTAAGAAAAGATAAGAAAACACACATATTACCTAAGGTTATTACCTCTATTCCTAACAGTAAGTAAAACTTGAAGTTTAATTGTTGGTTTTTATTCATAAATAATATAATTAAATATATACGTATAAGAATATGAATATTTTTGAGCAATATATAGATATATTAATAAATCATAATGATAGTCGAGTTGGCAAACAAATAGTATTCTTTAAAATTTAGAATGATTGATGTACAAAATATATATCAAAGTTAAATGCAGTTTTACACTCAAAACAGCTGCATCAGAAAAGAACAATAATAATTAAATCATTTATTTCCGCACGGAACAAACTAGTAAAGTTACGTGACTCTCGTAAACAAATATCAATTACAAAATCTATCTTCATTATTTACAAAGGTGAGTTATCAAATTTCCCTAATCTTTTCTAAATCTTCAATACACATTCCCACCATACACAAAATCCTAACTAAATTTAACAATCCTAATAAGGTCATTAGTTATTCTCAAGAATAAATTTTAAACTACAAATGATACCTTTTTTTGTTATATTTATAGACGACTAAAGCAAAATTGACTGCAAAATATCAATATAATCCCTCATTATAAAGTTTCTTCCTTCTCACAATCAGATCAGAATTTATATCCTAAAACTAATCAATCTCTCCAAAAATAACCTAAGTATTGACATCATCAATAGTAAAGGAAGTATGTGTGCCCACAAAAATAAATCAAGTATAGATATCCATATAATAATCGACTTTTTTCATACGTGACAAAATTTCAACATAGATTTAAGTTCTACATGCATTATAAATTTCCCTATGCAAAATTAAAATTATATTGCCAAAACAAGAATTTTGAAAAGTTAAATATATAAATAATTAATAATGATGAAGTAATACTAAGCCAAAAAAGAAATTTGTTCTTACATTTTAACTAACTGAAGCCTTAGCTTATTATTCCATCATTCAAGCTAAGTCCAAGAGTGCCTAAAAACTGACCTGCCGGCCCTATATATATA
>CABFVX010001205.1:137859-147328 GCA_902151425.1 Timema shepardi
GTCTAGTTCCAAAATAAGCTTATTTGTTTGTTTAAGTAAAAGGGTTCGCTTGAGTTTTATTTTATAAGCAACATGCGTAAGTCTACAAAACTCTCTTATACACTCTTAAGGACGTTGCCTACCTGTGAAGTCACGGAGGATCAAGATAGGATTGATTTCCCATGTTAATGAATTCACGTTTTATTCAGCAAGTTTTAAAGATATAACGTTGAAACAAAAACCATAATTTTAAATCATTCTAAAAATAGTCCTACAATTCTAACCAAATATTTTTTTTTTATCTTGAAACAGTTATTTGTAAACGTAGTTTTAGAAAACAAACTACAATTTAGGCTATTAAGCTTGCTCATGAAAATGTCCTGTAGGAGTTTCCTTGTCGGGATTTTGATTAAAAAAGTCCGTGGAAGCACATGTATATCTAGAATAAGAAACAAGAAATATGTGTATTTGAAAAGAAAATCAATGTTTTGAAGGAGCAAAAGTATAATCACTGTATAAACTCGTCAGAGGAAGAGGGGAAGTGTTTTCAGTAGATAAACTAAAGGTCTCACGGGGATAATTTGTCTTTTACTCCCTCTCTTTTTATTTCGTACATAGATGTCGAAATGTGATAGTGCTTAGAGTTTCTAGGTGCGTCAATTCAAGATGCAACCCACTTCACAAATTAGCTTTGAAATCTCCAAGTAGGCAACGCCGTTAACATGAACTTTTATTCAACCACTTCCCAGGCTCCTATTTGGTGAAACAAAAATGGCTCTGACATAAGCTTTGGACCACCCTAATAGTGCTCCTGTTAGGACATCCTTTAATTTTAAATGAAATTAGTGTAATTATTAATATCAACCCACTTTGGTGGCCACATGGTCTTAGACACTACTCTCGCAAAAGAATAGACTGTCGATGACGGGGAGATTGTGATTCGATCCAGGTCGCGTGTAATGGGGGTGGTTTTCCTTCTATGGTTTCCTATTCTCCCTACATGCAAATTATATTACACTCCCTCTAAATTGAACTAACTCTTTGGCGTAATTAGTACATAAGCGTATAAGCCGAATGGGTAGTAAGATGTGGTGCTAATATAAATATCAATTCACATTACAGTATTATCACTAATAGGTATACATTTTACAATCATATAATTTAACTTAGTCACATATATACATATCCTTTAAAAATAGACAGTATATATTACTATTTTATGTCGATGATTATTTTATATCGACAGAACGGATGCTAATATGTTGTTATACCCAAAATGACTGTCACAAGTTTTAAAATGATGCTATTTATGAATCTACTTGCACGGACTAAAACATCCAACAAAAAGCAATTGATGACAAGAATAACATCTTTTTCTCCAACCCTCTACGAGCAATTTACGCAAGTATCCTAAACGTGTTTCCCTCTTTGGGGTATTCTCGTTTTACTATCTCGTATTTAATTTACTGGCGAGGTGCAGTGAAAGCCAGAGCGTTAATATCTTTCATTGTGTGAGTTTCTACATTTCAAAGTGATTAAATGTTGCTCAAAGCAGTTATATCATTTGTAAACATCCACGCTAATAACCATAAACGTGTATATTGGCCAAATAAGATGAAGAAAGGGTTCTAGATGTCTTGAAATAGCTCATTTAATGTAGAGTATAATTTATATTGGAAGTGACTCTTTGCTTTGTCACGTCTCCTAGGAGAGAGAAGTATTGTGAACGTAAATCAATCAATCTCAAGTTTTTAATAAAAATGTCAATGTCTCATGCCCCCTTGAATCCAAAAAAAGTGGGTTTTGCGATGTCATCTGTCTGTGTGTTTGTATCCCGGCCTAGAGCTGAAACCATTTTAGCCTTTGGGCTAAGACTTGGTGTATATGATTTCCATAAAGTTCCCCCGAGGGGTCTTTGGTGGGATTAGATATCTAACCCTAAAATTAAGGGTAGTTTACTGAAGAACAAAAAGAGAATAATGATTTTCTAAAAATCCACCCTAACGATTTTGATTAATTTTTGTATCCAGGTATTATTTAACATTTCCCATGAAAATGATTTTGAGGTACGAATTAAATCATCTTTGTAAAGATGGTTAGCCCATATTAAAAGTAAAAATCTCTTGCTTAAAATATATTTTATAAAATTAATAGTTTCTGAGCTATAAGCAAATATAGATTGTATATTGAGCTTTTTGACAATTGAAATTACTATGCTCTTTGCTGTAACTATTTATATTATACCATTTATGCTCTTTGATGGAGCGTTTCTGCAATAATATGTGTTATTTAGTTTCATAAATCTAACGAGTTTTTAGTAAACATCTCTATACTAAGGTAAGAGAGAAAGAGAGAGTATGTGAGGTGCATAGCACCATTTATTTTTAACAGAACTGAAAACATTTTAATGTGTTCATACGTCGAGACATATGATCTACATCTGCCACTTTTTATAGATAATATTAATACAACATAATATTTCTAATATAGAGAAATAATATCTCTGTTGGCCGCAAGTAAGTTTGTATTTTTTAAAGTTTATTTTTACCCAAATCCTACTATATCCTCCTTATCTCATCAATTTGCTAGTAATCCTCGTATCATTGTTAAAAATAATACTAAACGTAAGCACCAAAGCGTTGTTAAAGAGGCAAACTGTATAACTAAAAGGAACACGATAATTTGTTTGATTTCAGACAAAAGATTTATAGACCTATATCTGTGAAAAGTAGTTGATGAAAGCTTTGAGACAATATCCATTCAAATTTACGGTCTAGCTTCACGTCAGAGTCTAGTTCTTTAAAGTGACCATTGGGGTAGTAGCCTTGGGGATGTTACAGCCCCATAGATGGCTCATTGGCGCAGTGTAGTGTTTAAACCAAGCGTCCCAAGATCAATTTCATGTCCGGGTCTTATTTGTCAAAACTCTTAAATATGATCGAAAACAATCATCTTCGATTCATACATTTTTTTTATTACTTAAACTTACGTAAAAAAGGCTCATATTTAAATGTATTTTTCTCTAAAATAGCAATTCCTAACCTTTTCCACTTCAGGACATACTAATTGGGACAATATTTTTCCCGAAAACTTGTATAAAGGCTGTAGTAAAATATATGTATCTATTAAATCTAGATGATTAAAATTATAAGTATAGAGATGTAGACAATAAGTGTATTTATTCCCTTATCAGTGCTCTTACACCTGCAGAGCAAATTTCCCGTCTACTTAAATTTTTTCAACAATATTTTGACTAATGATCGCAAAAAAAATAAAAAATGGGTCAGCTTGTGAGGTTATTTTTGAATCCATGACTATAAAAGAGGAGCAGATTTCAAAAGTGTCTTTGTCCAATAATACAATAGACCAACGTGTTGCTGTAATGTCTGAAGGACATTAGTCAAAATGTTGTTGAATTTATTTTTTAAGTAGACGGGAAATTTGCCCTGCAAGTGTAAGAGCACTGATAAGGGAATAAATACACTTATTGTCTGCATATATATACTTAAAATTTTAATCATCTAGATTTAATAGATACATATATTTTACTACAACCTCTATACAAGTTTTCGGGAAAAATATTGTCCCAATTAGTATGTCCTGAAGTGGAAAAGGTTGGGAATTCCTATTTTAGAGAAAAATACATTTAAATATGAGCCTTTTTTACGTAAGTTTAGCAATAAAAAATGTATGAATCGAATATGATTGTTTTCGATCATATTTAAGAGTTTTGACAAATGAGACCCAGGTACACTATCTAAGACCTAAACTCTTTTTTTTCCATTTTAGTTTCTTCCTCGTGTTGTGATTTTAAAAAGCGTTCAAAATATGATGATGGTTTTTGGGACTCACCGGGATGTTTGGTGGTTAGATGCTATTTCATTTTACTAGAGGCATTTTTTTTAATTTTTCAGGCGTCCTCCACAAAAAATACAGATATAAATTGGCATGTCACAATCTTTATTCCAATTTAAACAGAAAGCTAAATAGTTTACTTATAGTCGTATTGTTATAATACTTTAGGTGGCTGAAACTGGTACTAATAGTATATGTATCGTAAGATGGTGTTGAATTAAAACCTTGGGAAATTTGACGGCACACTGGTTGGGAACTACTTCTCTAGAGACAAACTTCTCATATGGCTTGAGAAACACTTATCTAGAATTATTATTAAGTCAACAATCCAAAGGTTAGTTTGATGTGATTTATATCCATCCGTAACTGGGTATGCGCTCAACCCTTTGGGTGGTTAGTGCTGTCTGCACCATCTGGTATAAATCCAATGCATTGGGAGATTTCAAGATATTTGGTGGTTCCTCGTTTCCTTACACGCGGAATCAATAAAAGAGCGCGTGGAAGGACCTATCAATTTTTCCAGAGAGGTATTTTCAAATAACTTCCACGGTTATTTTACATAACATAATCAAAATGAGACCGACGGTTTTACTTCCCTTCCAACGAAATTTGCAATCACAGATGTGTATCATTCAAGAAAAATCCTTCAACCTCAGCTGGTTTTGAACCATCAAATATCAAACTCTTAGCCCAGTGAAACAGCTCACTTTCAAATGGTTCGTTGTAAAGAAGTGCCGGTGAGGCAGGAAATCTTTAGACTAGGAAATTTTTAGGTAGTGGTTCTTTGTCAATGCCGCCCATTTTATTTTTTTAATTTCTTTGTCAACGTCACTTTTTTCATTTCTTTGTCAACGCCGCTCTGAAGTTTTTAGAAAATCTTTAGTCTAGGAAATTCTTAGGTAGTGTCTCTTTGTTAATGCCGCTCTTAGGAAGTGTGTGTGTTTCTGTGTGTCAGAACAAATCAAAACTCATTTGCTAGCGTATCTTTTCGCACGTTTATTAATTTGATTGCATGTATTTAGTTTATTGTTAGTATGGATAAATATTACCTAACCAGGTCTTGGGAAGAGCAGCCAACATCAAAAAGTCAAGATTCTCTTTTACACGAAGATAGCAGCAGGGAGAATTTTTTATAAACAGTTTATAAATAATAACTTACTTATTTATCATTTGATTGCTCAGCGATGGTGAAAATATTAATCTAAATATAAAATGACCCAAAATGTAAAGCTTTTTTTTTTTTTGAAAGTCATGAAGCGTCGACATTTATCAAATTCTAAAGAGAGATTTTTTGACGATCACAATACTTTCTCTCTCCAAGGGGTCGAGAAAGTAAAAACTCGAAAGAGCTTCTAGGGCCGTCCATTTTTTTTTTAAAGTTAAAGACTACTCTAAATAAATTCTTAAGTCTTACGGCATTCGATTTTAAAAAGATTTCAGAGGAAGGCCTTTCTAAATAACTTGTAGGGGTGTGTGACTACTCTATAATTATACAATATAATTTAAAATTTTATATATTTGTATGTGTGTTTAAATTTAAATCACATTTATGGGGGTGCCAGAGTAAAAAAGGTGTCAAATATTCAAAGGCTTTTGACATAATATGCTAATTATTGTCTTTCTTTTTTCCCTTTTAAGATAGGATTAAAAAAACACTGGTGTTGATACTGTGAAGGATTTGGTAAATAGCTAAGGTGTGAGAGGTTTAATAGAAAAGTATTAATATCTTTGGACACGAATTTACTAGTCAATATTGAGATTATTAGACCGCTGTTCGATGTCAAAGCGATGCCGTTCTTTTGGGTACGTGCCGATGCTGTAGGCCTACTATAAAGTCTTTCTTGCATTCAGAATAATAATATCCTGGACTAATGTTTTCCACTTACACCGGTCCTAAAACACTAGTTCAGATACCAACCCCCCCCCCCCTCCTCACTCCAACTCAATTTCCTTGCCCCATGGCTTCTTTGGTGTTGACTGACGGCTTTGAAGAGTTACCAGACCAAATTATGTATCTCTACGCCGAACCATATGATCTGCAAAAACATGTGTTTAGCATCTGTCACTTCTGACAGTCAACATTTAGGTATATACCTAAATGTTGACTGTCAGAAGTCAGCTGTGAGCTGTCAGACAGCACCAAAGAAGCCATGGGGCTAGTGTACCTCCTTTCAATAAACAAACCTTTTCAGACAAGCTACTAGCTGACGTATTTGAAGATTGTTTACAATTAGACCATTTGAAAACAATAGCTTGAACAAAAGAAGGTAGATTGTATTTTTTTTGGTGTAATTTGCAGTCTGAGTAAGCTCGTTTGGGGGTCTGGCGTATGCCATTGGGGTGGATGGGGCTACTACCTAAACATAGGTTTGTGAAAACTGGTTTATTGACACTAGAAGGCAATTCTTGAAGTCCTCTAGAAAAACCATCTAGTAAACTGTTTTTTTAAAAATAGCTACTTAATTGTCCCTTTAGAACGATCTGCGTGTTGAAGGACTCGAGCTCTTCCAATGAGCGCAGCCATTTTAACCAGCAAGCTGTGGGTCTGGTGTATGTGACCGAGGTCAACAATCTAGAGTTAGGAGGAAGGACATAAGTATGGTATACTCACAGTCGACGCTGACTTTAATCCTCTTGCTGACCGTAGGAGGGACGCCGTTAGACGCTATGCAGAGGTAGGCGCCCATGTCGAGACGGCTAATCCTCGAGAGCTCCAACACCTCGCCTTCCCATTCCAACACTGCCAGGGAAGGGAAAGGGCATCAGTTTATTGAGTTATCAAGGTGGGAGGGAGTGTATAAAGTTAAAGTCAGTACTTTTGTATTGTTTTTAGAACAAAAGGTTTTTTAACTCAATAAATAAACCAATACTCCAGTAGATACATTTAGTTTAATCTGCTTCACATGTTGATCTCAACAGTTATTTAATGTTTGTAATAAGCATAGTGGTACTTAATGATAAAGTTTTTTGATATAAATACAAAATTCTAGTCGAATATAATTGTAGTAAATCAAACAAAATGTGTCAACTTGAGAAATATTTTATTTATGGTTGCTCTAAAAACTGTAAAAATTCTGACTTTAACCAATAGTATTACTTAAATGTATCTGACGATTCCAACACGTCCATCACGGACTCAAAATTAAACTATGTTCAAGGAATGGCCCTGATCATGGGGCGAACCCTGTACAACTCAGTAGTAGATCGTTGGCCTACTGAGACAAAGGTTCCTGTTTCCATGAATCATTTTTAACTATTATTATTATTATTATTATTATTATTAGCACCGCGTCTTACTACCCGTTCGGGTTATACGCACTTACGCTAATGTGTGATGGTAGGGTGATTGTGAGATGAAATGGAGGACCTACAGTTTAACGTGGAATCCGAACCACGGTGGAGGCCTGGCACTCCCCACATTCACAAGCTGTGATTAATACACGTCTTGTCAAAGGTGAAGGAAGGGTTTTGGTAATCAGATAAATTTATGCCGGGACCGGGGATTGAACCCCGGCCGCCAGCATAGAAGTCTGACACCTTACCCCTAGACCACCAGGTCACCAACTATTATTATTGTCCATTGAAGTGACTAATTTAATATTTTACTCCTAGAATAGACAATACAGCAGTATCCTTTCTTGGAATACATCTTATAGAGTGTCAGTAAATTAAATTAAATTATTTGGATTGATACTAGTAAAACACGTTTATGATATAAAAAAATAAATATGTATTTATTGATCAAATACTAAAGCTAAATTCAAAAATACTTGATTTAAAAAAATGTATAATTGTTCAAAATCGAAAGATTCTAGAGTAAACAAACATCCATGGGCTTGGTTTGAAAACATTTAAAAGATATTTAATCAACAACATATCCAATACCTACTTTTAATCGTATCTGTGGGAAATAGCTGGTGTCTGTCTTAGCAAGGGTTCACTGAGTTATTTTAGCTTGCTTAACAAAGTATGTATTTTCTTATTCGAAATTTGTTTCAGACCAAATGGTTTTAGGCCAACTCACTTTCGTTCTTGATCTTTGAGCTAAATCAATCCAGGCCAAGTGATTTTAGGCTTACTGCTGCGTCACAAATCACACTCACCAGACAGAGTCTTGTTGACGGCGATCTTTGTGCCGTCGTCTCTCTTCCACTTGACGCTGGGTCCAGGTGAACCCGTCGCGTGACACGTCAGTGTCACGTTGGCCCCCTCGCGCACGATGACATCAGAGCTGCTCAATGAGTCATCGATGTTGGGCGGCACTGTTCACAATAGACAGACACACAAATTTAGTTTGTTTTTGTAACTTCACGTATTTTTACCCGTTCGAGTTATATTCTACTATTTTTTTATACTAATATGGTAGGGATTAGGAAGATGAAGTTTAGATAAAATGTACCCACACTTGCGTGGTGGGAGAGCAGGAAACTATTCAGGGAAATCCCAGTCTGGTGTACTGAGGGTGTTTTTTTCTAAATGATTTTCCATTTTCCCACCAAGTAAATGTTGGTACACTTTCTCTCAATTCAACCTTCCTAATCCCTATCTCCTTAGCCTAATTAGTACATCAAAGATAAAATTTGATAATCCCGTTTCCGGTAGTATAAACTACGAGGGAATCACTGAACTCGCATTTTAAAGTCTGTGGTCCAAGATGTTGGTAAAAATAGTAGTTTCCAAATTAAAACTGAATTTCTCATAGAATTTTCATCTTTTCATTCTTTGCTTACATCATCATGGATACCTCTGATTTGTGCAAGAGTTTAGCTATATAAATAAATATTTTTCTCTGGTTACTAATAATACCAACTCAACACTTAATTTAGGGGTATGGTGTAAAAAATAGAAAGATTAGGTTCATTATTTTTATATTTATCAAACATACCAATGATATTAGGTTATATATATATATATATATTTGCATTGATTATTTTCATCATTCCTCTCCTTTGTATTTAAATATGAACCTCTGCTCTTATCTATAATTTGATAGGCCCTTGTCATGTAATTTCAATTACGAGAAAATGTCTGAACCAATTTTAACAGATGTCCAATCATTTTAAAAGTTATGGGTCTGGGATGTCTGCAAAAATAGTAGATTAAAACAAAAACCCAGGTATCCTAACGAACTTTCCATATTTTCCTTCTGTGTGGGCAGTAGTTCATCTGTATAATAATTCTTTATTTCCATCACCTTGGAAACAATGATTTTTGTAGTTGAATATTGCTAAGTAAAACATTTCTCTTTGGTTAAAAATAATACCTAGATTTTTACTCGACTGTTTTGGCGCAACAAATAGATGTATAGCTGGTACAGAGGTCGTTTTAAAGTTCTAATCGTTGCATGAAGGGGTAAAATATAAGTTTTGATTCAAATTAAACATTGAAATACAGATTTGATAAAAATAGAATCAACAAAAAAGGAGAATTGACGCAAACTAAGAAGTTAAATTGGGAGATGAGTTGAGAGATAATATTGAGTTTAACTTATCAGAAAGAGTGTATATTTAGAGTGATTGTGATAAAACACTTGTATAAAATTACACTATAATACTAGACACTTTAACATACATATTAAAAATGTGAGTCACAGTAACATTACACAATCAGACTAAAAACATCATGATATATGTAT
>CABFVX010001205.1:148705-182490 GCA_902151425.1 Timema shepardi
CACAATCATTCTAAATATACACTCTTTCTGATAAGTTAAACTCAATATTATCTCTCAACTCATCTCCCAATTTAACTTCTTAGTTTGCGTCAATTCTCCTTTTTTGTTGATTCTATTTTTATCAAATCTGTATATATAGTGTTCCTTACTAAAATTAAATATGTTTTTTATGAATAAACATTGAAAGCTAAATATATATGTAAAGTTGGTAGTCTTTTGACGAGTAAGCTTTTTATTAATGAGTTGAGTAAGGAAAAATTACATAAAAATGTTCTCAATAAAAAGTTTAGAATACATTTTAGTGCAATAATCTACAACGATCCACTAGTATGTCTATAAAATGAACATATAGGTAGTAATACGTAGTGATAAAAAGTTGATTTGTATGATTTAAGTCCGAATATATCACTATAATGTGACCTTTAAAAAGGAATCGTATATATTTAAAATATTATTAATAATATTTAGCACCGCGTCTTACTACCCGTGCGGGTTATACGCTTTTAAAATATTGAAAACTTTTATTTATTTGAGGTACTCTTTTGATGTCTAATTTTATTTAGGGACAAATTCATTCTGTTAATTTCAGGCTTCTTTCAGAATTCTGAACCTATTTGAGAAGTGGAATAAAAGCGGTTTGGGGGCTTAGGGGGCAGGGAGATTTGGTATGTTTTAGGGCTGAGTGAGTATATAGAAGATCAATTCGACAAGTGCAGGCGGAATGAGCGTGTTAAACACCGATGTCAGGGAGGAAAAGGGGAGTGGAAGGGGAGGACACATAGGACAGAGCATGTGAAAACACTCTAAACAGTATCACACAACGTGTTTACAAGTGTGAAACTGTACTAGTCGAGATTGGTTGGAGCTCCGAAGCCACTGCAACAACGGAATAAGTCGATTTAAGCTCTGGTGTCCACCCTTGACATGAGAGATAAATTAAGGATAGGTTCCCCTATTTATTATATTTTTATCATCACTTAGTGTTTGTTTAGAATATGCGCATACATTAAATGCAATTGTGAGATAGGAATTAGGAAGGTAGAATTATAGAGGAAATGTACTCCCCTTTTCATGTATGGAGAGTGGGAAACCATTTATTATTATTATTAGCACCACGTCTTACTACCCGTTCGGGTTATACGCACTTACGCTAATGTTAATGGTAGGGTGATTATGAGATGAAATGAAGGACCTACAGTTTAACGTGGAATCCGATCCACGGTGGAGGCCTGGCATTCCCCACATTCACAAGATGTCTTGTCAGAGGTGAAGGAAGGGTTTGATAATTAGATAAATCTGTGCCGGGACCGAGGATTGAACCCCGGCCGCCAGCACAGAAGTCTGACACCTTACCCCTAGACCGCCAGGTCACCGGGGGGAAACCATTTAAGAAAGAAAATTCTCAGTTCTACCGAGCTGGATTTGAATCGGAATCAGCCAGTACCTGGCAATTCAATTTAATGCGAGAGAGACCGAATAACAACGATAATACATTCTCACCAGCCTAAGTGGACGCATGGTCTAAGGCAGTGTGGTCCAACTGGCGGCCCACGCTCAATGAAAATGTGGCCCTCACAGAATCCTAGAGTGAAATAAAAGGAAAACCCACAGTGGGGGATGGTAGATATCTAATGCTTTAAATAAAAGTATTCCCATGATTGAATTTTATTATACATTTATTTGATTGATAAACATATGTGTGAATATATTTATAATGCTAAATTGTTTTGTGAAAGTTTGTTATCTTGGAATTTTTTGTCAAACAAAAATACAATTTATTATAAGTATTGAAAGTAGTTATCGTTTATTGAGTATTGTTTGTAGGCCTACATTAAGTTGATGGTATTATTAATTATATCTTGCGCCCGCGGTGAAAAATTGATGCTAAAATTTGGCTCTTCGGATGGAAAACTGCTCTAAGGAGTCACCCTCGTGTTAGACTGGCCTGCTGATGACGGAAATATCGGGGTTTGCATCCCGGTTGGGTGTACTGAGGGTGATTTTTCCTAAATGGTTTCCCAATCTCCTTCCAGGCAAATGTGGGCTAATTACTTCTAAAACGACTACCTTATTAGAGTAATTATCATATATGAATATAACCTCAACCAGTTGGTGATAAAAAAAAACACAACATTATCATGCTAATTATTCAAAGTAGAGTCTATTCTATGTAAGAGTTATCAAATGGGAACGAAATGGATGAAAACATATCACAGGTACAGTGTCAACAAGCCATGCATTCCTCGAAAACATTCCTTAACACGCCACTGCTCAGGATCCGATTAGTGATAGGGTGTTCTGAGATAGATTTTCCTTAAAAATTTCCTTCCCTCCCTCCACACAAATGCAGATATATTTCCTCTAAATTCTACCGTTATCATTCCTAAACTACTAACGTAAATATTAGGTTAGCTCGGATGGGTAGTAACTTGGAGATTCGTCAACTACGGGGGTCTTAAGGTTAAGTGCTTGCTTCAGGACCCGATGATCATGAGTGCAAACCCAACCAGGGTCGACATACTTTTCTTGAGCGATACAAATCCATAGCACAACTTTCTTCGGAGGGGAAGTAAAGCCGTCGGTACCATGTATAATGTGGCATGTAAAAGAGCCCCGGAAAGTATTTCAAAATATCTCGCCTGGGAAAATTGGTAGGCCATTTCACTCTCACTCATAGAAATGATCGTGTGTTGATATAATAAGGCCGGCAAAAATTAACTTGTACAGTAGGTAAAAATATAAAAGAGGGTAAAGAATATAATGATATCGATTACTAACCCTCTTGTACACTTTAATTTTATTTATATTTGTCGGTAGGTATAAAGTGGGGTGCACATACTCTTTACGTAAAGCTAATATTTGAAATGTACTTAACATATGACAGCTCATGGCACGTACATATCGATTTTAGGCCACAACTAAATATAAATATAAAAATTGGACAATTCTTTTTAAGAGAGAAAGGCGTTGGGAAGCAAGACAACAAATATTTTATTCCAATTCATTGTAGCTCATAAAGTAGAATTTGCAATGTTTGTTAAAGTATTTCTTTGTACAAAACATCATGGAAATAGAATATTCTTTCCATTCGTATGAAACGATTTGTTGTTGTTTTTTGCCACCATGCTTTATTAGTAATTGTCTGGGCTATATGCGTATTAATTACGCTATTAGGACAAGGATAAGGCAGATAAAATTTTAAAATGCAACAGCATTTGCTTATGGCCGTAGATTCGAACCTCTACATTCCTTTAACCATAAAACCAATTAGATGAGCCTAGCACTTATCTCGTAGGCCCACTGATGCAGACGTGTACAATGCTAGATTAATCACATTTAAAAGGTTGGTTGAATTAACACATAGTTAAATAATTATTATATGATTAATATTACAATTGATTTTAAAATACTTTGAATTATACCTTTCATTTTAATTGGTTTAATATAAATAACTTTTATTATTTTTCAAATGTAATCACTATGCTTAAATCTATCAAATTAGGATACTCATTTAGTAATTTCAATTTTTGTTTAGCGATAATTATTGATTTCTTTTTGTAATTATCCTATATGCTGTCGTATTAGTATGTATTTTTCATTGGTGACCTGTTATAGGTCTTGGGACTGTTGGTTGGCACTATAATTTAGTAAATTTAAATTGAAATAATTATTATATGTAGAACTCAATCTAAAAATCATAATAACCTATTTTTAAAAATGTATATTATATAGAATTAATGATATTACATTTATTAGCTTTGGTTTGGTTAAGTAATATTTCTTTCAATTTTCGATTAAATGATTTCTCAAACAAATTTACTATTTCTTTTTATCAATATGTAGTCAATTGGTGTAAAATCTAACTGTAGCAGAGTTTCCACTGATCAGGAAAACCGATAATTATGCCCCAATTTGGTGCATCGGGAATAGTGCTTGAATTTTGCACATCGGGAAAAAACTGGGCAAAAGTGGTTGAATTTTGTCGTCTGTCAAGAATTTAAAGGCGAGAACCACTTTAAATAGCTTTTAGCGTATGCTGTGAAAAAAACATTACATTATATTTTTATATATTTATAATTCTCCTAAGGTTGTATATATATATATATATATATATATATATATATATATATATATATATATATATTATTTTATTATTTAGCTCAGTTGCACGAGGTAACCTTATCTCAGGACCACTGGGTTTAAACACATGATTAGAAAATCCCTTCTCTTTGCCTGCCCGGTTGCAGTAACAATATTATATGATACAACAAGAAGCTGGTTGATAATGCTTGGGGTAAAACACATAAGAAATGCACTTACACCTGTATTTTATATAATATAGTAATGTAACAAAATTAATAGTTATCATGAAATAAATAAATAAACTATTTTATGTTATTTGTTTGGTTATTTATGTACTCTGAATTTTAGTCTTATCAAATCCTGCCTATGGAGCTCCGTTAATTTACATATCTAAGGTAACATAATTTTCTTGAAACAAAGTTAAAATTTTGGTGTTTGTAAATTTGATATTAATATGTATAAACTTTGTTTTGTTAACAAGGTATTAATTTTTTATACCATAATTTCAATTAAAATAAATAAGTAGCCTTGCTGTTCATATTTCCATTTTCCTGTTTGTAAGTTGTCTTAAGATATAGTCACTAAGTGACTGGTTAAAATTGTAGCAACAAAACACAAAATTGGAAACTTCTCACCCATAGCCATTCTGTATTTGAAAACTACATATCTTTATATTTAATTAAATATATGAATAAACTTCTCACTTACTCTCTAAGCTAAGTTCAACACTCTTGTGTAAATCTTTTATAGTTCAAAATTGTAATAACTTGCAACACTGTGTCCCTTTTTACCTCTTGATTGTGCACTTAAAACATCCCGGCTTTAATACCATTTTAAAAGCGACGCCAAAAATAAAACAATAACTAATCGCCCCCTTAAATTCTTAAAAACAAAACAAAAGCAACTTTCCAAATACACACCAAAGAGGTGATACAATTTATAACTAGGAATATTGCTAGAATAGTGACGTATGTATGAGAGGTTAAAGAATGCTCAAAGTTATTTTATTTGAGAAGTGAAAATAAATAAATTCAATGTTGGCACACATGTACGTACATCAACAGAATAAGAATAAATAATAGATATTTTGTTACTCTAATTAATTGTAAATATGATTTATAATTAAAGGGGATTGTCTTCTTTGTCACAATGCAAATTTCAAAAACTTGCTGGGGATGTGCCACCTTTAAATTTCTTTTAGATGAATATTATTTACTAACATTTTAAAAGGGAGAACCACTTCAATTAGATGAGTTTGAAAGTCTATACTGGTCGGGTGTACTCAGGATGGTATTTCACTCTCCCTTTACGCCAATGTGGATACACATCCTGTATATTTAATATTCCTCATTTCTAAAACTGTAAACTTAATTAATACATAAGCCTCCCCTTATTTCCATTCCTACTGCACCTCTAATTGCCATTACCGAAAGTCTTACACGGGGCTAATCATATTCCGACAAAGAGCGAGCAAGGAAATGCCCCCTATGGCTTCTATAATTGGGAGTTTTTATGTCCAGAGTAGGGGGGAGCGAGAGAGGGGCCTTGCTGTTTAAAACTGTATTATACTCTACTACGGCCACATCCACATTTCCGTCTACCGGATGTAACCACCATATCTCTCGGTAAGTAACGTTGGATTTCCTGATTCCACTTTTATAGGCTGACCCAAGGCCTAACTCATCAACTAGGTTCTATTAATAAAACTCCATGGTGTCAGCCTGCTATAGAGCTATACAGATTGAGCGTCCACCTTTAGCTGGCGAAGATAGTGCCGATTTCTGCTAATAGAGGGTGTCATGGGGTACGCACAACCAACGAACTTTAGGCCGTTAATCTCAGTCTTTTAGACTGAAACAGCTTTCTTTTTTTTATTCAAGTAGCTCCTCATTTTTCTTCATGAGGCTGAGGCAGACCAACTGCTTCACGGAAAATTCTGGAAGCTTCGGAAATCCAACCCAGGAGCTTTGGATATAGAGCTATAAGCTCTGACCACTTGACCATAGAGGTAGACGTATAGGTTCTACTATCTAGAAATGATTATAAATCAATATTATTGGCTTTTAATTTTAGCTACCGATCAGCAAATTTCCTTTTTTTCTACCAAAACAGTTTTTACACCATGCAGAAAGGACCACCTGTAAGCCAACTTCCCAGCGTCTTCCAACATTCGCAAGATACGAAGACTGAATTGACCATTTTTTTAAACATAAAGATTTACTTTAAAGAAAAAATAGTTTACGTAATGTGATTCTAATCCTTCCATTGTCTTACATGTAATATTATCCTTTTTTAAGTATTATCTGACTAGAATTGCAATAAATAAAGTTCGTCGACCCTAAAAATGAATAATTTTTAGTCTTCAACGAATTCTATGTTTGTTTCATTTATGACCAACGTTTGTTCCATTTCTGACCAATGTGGGTATTTTGGTTCAATATTTAACAGACACACAAACAGTATACAGATGTACTGTGCATATAAATTTTATCTGCAATTTTATTGCTCTCTCACAATTAAAATAATAACTTGTAGGAATGCAAACGTTCTATTTTTTATTTATTTAGCGAGTTAAATTTATAGTAGGAACGAGAATATCACTAGTGATTCCGACGAAAGGATGAGATTTTATTCTAACAAGATAAAGGCCTATTTATTTTTGTATACGACCTTCTAATATTTTTTTTAGGATGAAGGTTGATGAAATTTGTTAAAACTTTACCGTCTCATCCATTCTACCTAGGCAGTATATTTTAAGTAGTTGATATCCGTTACTACCCGTTTCAGTGTCGAATGGTCTATAATATCACTATCATGCTGTACTGGCCTTCTAAAGAGAGGCATATTGAGTCTCAACTCCTGGTCAGGTCTACTGAGATTTTTTCCCCATGAATAGTTTTCCCCTCTCGCTCCACACAAATGCGGGTGGATCATCTCTAAAGTGATTATTTCCTCATCTCTACTTCATTAGAGGGATAATTATTATCATGTATATAAACTGAAGTCTGACACCTTAGGTCTATCAGTAGCGAGTCTTGTCTGCTGAGCTAAGGGTCCAGGGTTTGATTCTTGGCATGGTCAATTTTTTTATCATTGATAAAATGTGTTTTTCCCCCTTTACAGACGGGGGCTATATCCTGTGTATTTTATAGATTTAAGTTAGTTAATAAGTCGTGTTCTGATGTAACCAGTCTGTTAAGAAAGTGAAAACTAAATACCTCACATAAGTGAAAATAAAATATATCCCGAAGAGGTAGTAAGATACGGTGATAAGGCAAAAACATTCATAACTGGCGCCAGATAGTCCTAACGATATTAAAAGTTTAATTTATTAGAGGGTAAAACTATGGTTTTCATCTAACTGTCTCACATAGGAATACTCTCTTCATTTGATCAGGATGGTCACGTCATTTACAAGATGACGTTATAAAAAAAAACTATTCTGCATTAGTGAAGGGGAAACGTAGGGCGATCATCTACTTAGCTTACTGGGAACGCCCTTCCTTGGTTTCTTTGGATATTTAGGTCACACGTTGAAGTGATTCGCATTCTGCAAGTACAAACCCAATTCTCATTCTCGAACGGGAGCCTACTCGGTATCTTTACAGGAGTGAATATCCAATTCTCTTGTAGCCCGAGGTTATTACAAAGATACCGCAGCTCCCTGTGGTTCTTTTTTTGTCTGTATATCTAGCTGTCTGTCTGTCTCTTTGATTTCGATCCACATGGAACGTATTACTATTTAACCCCCCTGTCTGCCACCCCTTGTAAAACCCCCCTAGCTCCGTCTTCATGTAGCCAACTTTTTTTTAAAAAAAAATCTTCTTAGTATGCATTGCAGTGACTTGGAGTACTGACGCTTTTGGAATGAAAAACAAGTTCAAAACTCCTCAAAAGAAAAGGGAAAGATTTTTTAAGAACATGAAATAAAAGGAATCAAAAATCTCTTATAGTATGAGCATACCGACTAAAAACATAGAACGGATTTCTAAGGATTAACTATTGTTTTATTCTTTTTATTTGTATACGGTTTACAAATAAAATATACATTATTGTTTAATAATTACTTCAAATAATTTGTGTTGTATAAAAATATTGAACAAATAATTCAAAACCATATTTTAATAATTTTTAAACAGATATAGATTTACAGAAAATGCACAGCTTAACAGTTTTATGCAGACAGATTGTAATATATGATTAGCCTTGAATACAAGAAACAATATAATTTCATTCGGTAAATTTACAAAAAAGTAAGAGTATTTATATTGAAACACCGTCGCCCTTTTCCTCTGATAGATAAGGGCTGGCGCACATGTACACAAATTAAAACGAAGCCAAAAAAATAACATATGATTAATTGCAGAAGAGTCGATAGGACAACATAAGGTGTATAAGCCTTTCTCTTTGGCTTATACGACTTTTTGCTTCCATGAACTCTCCGTAGTTATTATCTGTTAAATAGATACTTAGAGCAAAGGGGGGNAGAGCAAAAAGGGGGGGGGGAGGTCGAGAAACTCTTTAAAAGGTTACAACTTATTAGCCTACAATTCGTTAAATTAAAAGATTGCATAAAGTAAATGTATGTTTATTAGAAAAATAACAATTCATATATATGATATATGTAAATATAATAACCACAAGAAAATAAAAAAAATATATACATACAGGAAGATTGGGTTATACCCATAGTATTAATGTTGTCATAACAACACGTGATCCAATATGACCAAAGGCTTATCACAAAGTTTAATCTATGGCCCCTTAGGGTCTCCGCGGCAATCCGCAATACAACAATTACAACACCAAGCCACATCAGGCTAACAGTCCGAATAACAATTGAAAGTATTGGCAACCTTTTCGTCTCAATCAAAATTTACCCTAGTACTAAAGGAGATCATCCTCAATTAAGTAACAGTATAAATAACAATACTACACAGCCGGACGGGCTACAACAACTCCCATTTAACGTAGGTAACCGCCATACGAGTTTTAGATGATGACCAACAATGGTAACGTTCACCAAAAGTGATAATCACTTTTAAAGCCAGATGGGCTACAAAAAGGATTCCTAAAATATTAATAACATGTCAACAAAAATATCTTACACCATGCCGGGCATGCCTTTCCTACAAGATCTATCATTATCCAACAATGACGTAACTGCAAATTATTTTATGTGCCATTAAATAATTGTAATAAATTGCATGTGTGTCCAGAGGGGACATTTGTCTGCCTTTACAAAAAAAAAACTATAAGTCCAATTCATGATGAAATATCAAGATTATAAAGACTATTTAAATTTTAAATAAATATTAAAAAGTCCAAAAGGTAATTTTGAAATATACAGGCCGAAATAGAATTTGTACCTTAGCATCATCCTATCCTAGTATGTGTCTCACGACAATGGTTGAATCAAGAAGTAAAATATTAAGCGAACAGCCCCAGTATATACATTATTATTTTCTGAGAGGAGGGGGAACAGAGGGGGAACTAGAACATAGTAGAACATACACACAGACCAGAGGGAAGGGGTAGTAATTCTTAGAAGAACATTATACACCATTGGAGATCCGACCAGAGAATCACATGTTCATTACAAGGTCGCTCGCACGTCACTTTTCTTCCCATGATGCAATGGGCGGGCACTACGCCCTGTCCAACCGCCTTTCACTCGTTACAGTTTTAAAACAACACTCCGACGTGGATGTAGTGCTCGCCGAGGGGGAGGGGGGGGGGTCGGTGATACATGAGACACAATACGGTGAACGGGGCTTTTTGGTGAGTAGATTCCAATGTTTACTTTTGGTGTTTGTAGAATAGTGTTCATTAGCCCGTTTAATCTTCTTTTCTTGTAATGTTATATGTCGATAAACGTTAGAATATTAGGCTTATAGAAAGATTGGAAATAAATTTGAAACAGAACAGAATCTTCCAAATGATCATGGGCAAGGGACGACTCTAAGATATCTCAGTGGTAAGAGCATTGGCGTACTAAACCCAAGGGGTCAGGTTCTATTCCCGTTTCCAGGGATAGTTTTTAAATTTAAATAATATGATATTTATATGCGTCTTTAACCGTATCTACCAACTAAAATAACTTGGGTATTTAAGCCATAGTGATATACGCATTCGTACAGTTGTCATTGTGCTATTGGCAGCATAGAGTTTTCCAGAGTTTAAAGTGGCTACATCATCTGATAGCTCACGATCTGAATAATTATTGGTCGCTTATACGTCCATCACAGACTCTTCCTTAATATATGAGTGAAGAATAACCTTTAGCATGGAATTACTTTTGGAGAGCCCAGTGGTAAGACCATTGGGGTACTAAACAAAAATTCCTGGGTTAAATTCTCGCGTTAAAATATAGTTTTTTTTAATTTATAAAATATGATATTTATAAGTGGTTATAATCGTACCTAAACACTAACATATCTTGACTATTTAATCCATCAAAATAGTTAAAGCCATTTTCAAAGGAATTTTGTATGTTCATATGTCACATATCAGTAAACTTCTATTTTAATTTAGGGCTGAACTCAAAATCACAATTTGTCCTTGAGGTACGACCAATATAACATTCAAATAAAAAGTTTTAACGGAATCCGTAAGATCGTTTTGGTGGTAGAACCAGATACAGATAGATAGACAGACATACACATATTGTAAGATTAATTTTTTTCCCCTCTCTTTCGTTTAGGTCTGGGGAAGATACAATGGCCAAGATCTATCATAATTTTGAGGTAGAGAATTTCTCGACTGCAATATTTCTCTAATTACAAATAGGGTCTACACTTTATATATGTAGTCAATCGATTTTTTTAAAGCTCATGTGAGTATTTCACCTTACACTAAAAAGTTACATACATGCTTTGAATATAGGCTTGAAGTAGGGAAATTATTAATAAGTAGTTTATGTATGGATGCAGATTATATTTATAGCCATATATATATATGTATCCTTGTGTGTTTTTACATGAGGGATGATAGGGAAAGTCATTTGTTTCAAGTTGCGTCAGGAGGGATGGAACGATATTAAATTTCAGTTCCGTCATTAGTAAGCCACACTATGGGAAAAGGGAAGCATTCTCATGCACGAGAGGGAGAGAGAGAGAGAGTAACGCATGAATCTGCGCATGCGTGTTAGTAATCTTGGTGCCCAGCTAATACGAAGACGTGCTTCTCATACTCGAACAGTGTTTTTAGCGTTTCGAAGGGGCATTAAGGCACGCACCACTTGTAGGAACCAAGGTACACCTACTGCCGGAGCTAGCTTTCATCTCTTCGCCTTTATCCCACCATCCCTATTTTTCATCTCCTTAGCCCCCTCCGGATCTCTTCAACCGAACCCTTCTTAATGAGTTTTAACTCGCAACGTCGTAATTAAAACTTTGATCGCGTTATAGGCTCTGTGTTTGTATTCTGGCATTGTCGGGATTTTCACACACAAACACACGCACGCGCGCGCGTAGTGTAGTGTAGTTTTTTTTTTAAAACTTCTTTCTTTTGTTTTATACATTTTTCAGTTTTTATTTTAGAGAAATGTTCTAGAATTATGAAGAAATACTTTGGATTTGTTTGACTTCGGTGGTTTCAAAAACAAACGTATAAAACCTTATTTCCTAATCAACTTGTTGCTAAATTTTTATAGATTCACGGAAAATTTTAAACATTAAATTATATATGTTGGCTTAGAACACATATATACAAAATAACGGTTACTACATAAATGTCAATTTCAAACTATAGAAAAATACCCCATTTAATTAAATACATAAAAGGCATCATCTAACTTTTTCTAGAGTTACTGAATCGAGTATTAAAGGTTATCTCTAAGACAAAAATTAAGACTACATAGCATTTGATAAAATTAAAGCTTTACATGCTTTTTTTTACATACAATTATATAAATATACTAATATTTCATAAAATTAGTATAATTTTTAGCTAGATCTACAAGCGCATGATAGCACATTTCAACCCATAATGTTCCTGTGCACTACGTTATTTCTAAAGAACTCTCTAAGTAGGACCTTACAACTGGGTAATTAGTAAGAGGGGTAGAGAGGAAAATAAAAATATATAGAATTAGGGAGACACACAAATAAACAAAGAGAAAAATAAATGTTAAGACAGCAAGTAAGTTATATAGGATTATAATATAAATATAACACAATGTTTATGATACCTCTCATTTCCCATATTATTATTATTAATATTTATCCCTCTCTCTCAAAATATAGGAAAAGAAAGAGCACTAAATAAAGAGAAATAAATGATAAGATAGACACATTTATGTAATGAGAGATATGTAGGTCTATGAGTGGAATATATTATTCTCTACATATATGTCTAGTTGTATAAATATATAAGGAAAATGTATGCTATTTTTTATAATATCCTCTCTCTCAAATATATATATAACTCATACTTTTCTCTTATTTATATTCTTATAATATATACATTAGTGACTAGTGGGTCGTTGCAGTGACGACTGCCAATTATAGCACTAAAATGCATTATAAACTTTTTATTGAGAAAGGATCTCTATAATAAGCCCTCACTCACTTTTTAGTTCAAAGTTTTCTCGTGAATGGCTAACAACTTTATCTAGTTATTTAATTTTCAGTGTGTAATTTGAATAAAAACGTATATTTCTCCCCTTCATACCCCGATGAGAACTTTAAAATAACCCCTCGCCCAGATTTATATCTATTAGTTACACAAACCACCCAACGATTCAGCTGATATTATTTTTAAACAAAGACAAATATTTTATTTACCAATACACAGCTATACACACATCATAGTTTCCATGGTAATGTAAACAAATAATGATTGTACAGATGAACAACTGCCCACAAAGAAGTAAAAGATGGAAAATTTGCTAGGAAAGTTGGGTTTTAGTTTTAGGCCACTATTTCTGATTCCTTAATCTTTAAAATGAGTGTTCGTTTATCAAAATCTGTTCACTAATTTCCTCTTAATTTATATTACTGGAAACGGGCTTATCAACCAATATATTATATATTAAGATATATGATAGAGAGAGAGTGGTAAAATGTGATAGTGAAAATGAAAGAGAAGGTGCTTGAGTGTATGAATCTATAGTTGTGTGGGTGTATGTGAAAATACGATTGTGTGTGTGAAAAAGTGAGTGTAAGAGACTGAGAATGAGCAATTGAGAAATATCGAGTGAGTGTGAGCAAATGATAATGAGAGTGTGTGCAGGTGTTAAAGAGAGAAACACTGACAATAAAGAAAAATATTGTGTTTATGAAAGAGTGTGTGTGTGTGTGTGTGTGTGTGTGTGAGAAAGATTGTGTGAGAAAAAGTGAGAGAAAGAAAGAATATGTAAGCAAGAATGCGTGATAAAATGTGTGTTAGGGAGAGTGTATGCGTTTGTGTGTGTGAGAGAGAGAGGAAGAGGGAGAGTAACATTTTGGGAAGGATATTGTGTGAAAGAGTAAACATGTGAGGAGGTGTGAGAGAAACTTTAAGAGATAAAGTAAGAGAGGGATAGCTTAGCTTAGAGAGAGAGAGTTAGAGAAAGAGCTAGAAAGAGAAATTAAGAAAGCAAGTTTGAGAGAGAGAGGGGATTTTAGAGAGAGATATAGTTTAAGATAGAGAGAGGGAGATGAAAAGAGTTAGACTGAGATATTGAGGTAGTTTGAGAGAATGCGAGGGTTAGAGAGAGAAAGAGAGTTTGTGAGAGAGCGTCCCATGGATAGAATTTTCGAGAGAGAGAGCGTTTGAGAGAGATTATAATAGAGAGAGAGTAATAAAAATAATGTGAGATAAATTGTGTGATAAAGAGTGTATGTGAGAGTAGAGAGTATGTTAAAGAGAGGGATAAGGTATGAGAGAGAGAATGAGAAAAGGTTATATTAGCGAGAGTATTTTATAGATTGAGTGTGTGTGTGTGTGTGTATATGTGTTGTGTGAGGGAGAGAGTATGAGAGAGTGTGTGTGAGAGCCTGTGAGAGTCTGACAGAGAGAAAGAATGTTAAAATATAGATGTGGTACTCAGACATTACGGTACTTTGAAATATCATTCCCTCACAATTAAATATCAACATGTAAACATAACTGAACTTACTTTATTTGTAAGAATGTGAAAAGATAATTTAGGTACACAAAACTTTACGTCTTTTAAATATCATATCCTCAAAATTAAGCGGTAAAATGAAAACATAGCTTAACATATGTATTTGTATTATGTTATTATTTGAGAAATTGAACACCAAAACTCATACTTAGATAGAATGGCTATTATTTAACATTATTTAAGATCATTTAATCGTTTTTGACCTTATAATACATACCTAAACATATTTAAACATAATTTTATCATGGGCGAAACAAAATGAACATTTACACAAACGTAAAGACTTAGCCTTTTAATTTCCGAATTATGCTCCATATTATTGATTTAAATGAGAATTAACGATAACAACATTCCAATAAAAAATAATGTTTCCCCAGTTTAGGAATATAAATTTAGATGTGTTATGGCCAGCATACAGACATAAATATTTATCCAAAGAGAAAATTGTGATGTGTTCGGACCTACAAATAAAGATTGAGTTATTATTTTTTAGCCAAAGAAATATATTTTATTTAGAGATTTACAGCCCTGCCGCAAATAACGGTTTCCATGGATTCTAAACAAATAATGAAAAACTGAAAATTGTCTGTGTAAGTCGGGTTTTCGTGAAAAACAACTATATTTCCCGACCGTTAAGATGAGTGGTCGTTTGTCAAAATCTGTTCAGTCATTTCCTCGTAATTTCTATTACCGGAAACGGGCTTATTATCAAATTATATAATATATATATATATATGTATAAGATGTACATAGAGAAAGATATATAGCCTTAGTGAGTATATCCATGGACCATGTCAACTTGAAGCAATGTTACTGATAGTGTTAGAACTAGACAGTAGAGTATCACCATGGTGAAGAGAGAAAGCGAGGAAGTGGGCTAGAGAAAGAGACAGGATAAAAGAGAAGGAAACAAACTATTAGATAGACTGGCGGGAGTTTGTCAGGACGTGAGCTGCCTTAACACCGAGCAAATCTTCCACCCCCTCCCTCCCCCTTTTACCTTCTCAGCAACATCTTGAGCTAATGTCGTTAACTACCCCTTGGACCAACTTGGCGCACACACACACACACATACATATACATACGTACATACATACATACATACATACATACATACATACATACATACATACATACATACATACATACATACATACATATATACACACTTACATACACACATACATATATACATACATACATACACCGATGTAACGCGATTACAAACGTAGTGACGTATCGTGTCTTCACTGCAAAACTGCCTAGAGCAAACAGTAAGTAACTATATACGTATACCACCACGTCTGAGGGTGAATTTTACTCTAAGTAACTCCTAGAATGTTAGTTTTGCGTTCAAAGAGACATATATACGACGGTTACATAGCTCTTAATATTGGTAGAAGAATTATTGGCTTTGAATCAAATCGCTATCATTAATAAATAAATGGTACCTACGACACAATTGCACATACTTTCTCATATTGTGTATAAAAGTTTGGAAGAAAAAGTTTAAAAATAGGATTTCAGTAGGGGATGCTCTACCGAACATTTTGAGATAAGGAACATGTTGTCTGCGAAGCCAGCTAAGGAGGTTATGTGCCTAAACGTGAGGGGGAGAGCCTGAAGACTAGACAAGCCATGATGTGTATTTGGTTTACCTATCGTCCATAAGGTGGCTTTGTTTTATCGTATTTACGTGCATGAATCAATGAAAGACCCTTACATACCGGTACTTGCGGTCAGTGCAACGGGGATTTGCCTGAGTTTTTGGAGGATATACCCTTGTCTGTTCGAGAGAGAGATGTGGCTGCAGCTTGAGGATGCACCACCTCACTTCAGTGTGGATGTCCGCAACCATCTGGACGCTACATTTCCTGGTCGCTGGATTGGAAGGGGTGGCTCCAGTAAATGGCCTATGCGTTCACCCGAATTGAATCCAGTCTATTATTTCATATGGGGATATCTCAAATCACTTGTGTATGAGACCCCAGTGGACACAGACTTGGAACTGGTTGCCAGAATTGTCGTCGCCTGTGATGTGATTCGAAACACGCATGGGCTATTTGAAAGGGTGCGGCAGAATCTCGTAGGCCGACGTCATGCTTGCATTGGGGCTGGTGGCCGTCGTTTTGAGCAACTGTTGTGAGGTGAAAAATGGTAGGTTTCCTCCAGTTTGTCAATGATATGGTATACTCTACAGTACAACCTGTATGTAATGTTACAACTAAATGTAAATAAATTACATGTAATGATTAGCTGTAAATAAACCAGACATAATTAACAGTGTTAGACATGTTTAGGCCCATATCCCACTTAGCTGGCTTTCCAGATCACACGTCCCATATCTCAAAATGTTCGGTTGAGAAGCCCCTATGTCCTTTTTCATTTTTGCACACTTTGACTGAAACACTCTGTAAACATTTTAAACTAAATTGTTCAGATATTTTTAAGAAACTTCAAAACTATAAAAATCATTTGAATATAAGAAGCTTTAAAATTATTTTTAATTTGTAAAGATAAAAATGTATTCACTATTCCCAGATACCCATTTGGAACTCAAGGCCACTTTCGAAAAAATTCAAATATTCTATAATTTGTTGTGAGTAAACTACCCTAAATTAATGTATTTAATTGAATAAACATATATTATTGATAATGTAAAATAGACCCTCGATACTAATTTTGAACAAAACGTTAAAGCTATTAAAAAAATCAAATTTTACAAAAATCGGTAATTGGTAAACTATTATAAAATTATATTTTTTAAGAAAAAATTTAAAAGTTGTTTATAATTTTTTTTAAATTCAAACAGATATCTATATTGAACTAAATCGTTAAAGTAGTTTTTAAATACCTAATCTTTTAGAAATAAGTAATCATTAAACTACCCTTAAACAAATTTACCCCCGAAAAACAAATAGTCTATAAAGCTTTATTTTCTATCTAAAACACTCCCCATATACACATTTCAAATTAAATTGTTAGAGCTATTTAAGAAAATAAAATGAATTCAAAAAATATGACTCACCAGTAATCTACCCTTAATTTTAGGATTAGAGTCAAAATAAAAAATGGTCCTGAAGTATTGTCCTGAATTAAAATCTAAATATTAAGTTTGAACAAAGGCCATCAAACCGTTCCATTTATGCGGCCAGACACAGTCAGAATATTGTAAAATCAACTTTTTTTGGGATCAGATATACATAAAACATAAAGTTTCATTATAATCCCGAGATGAAAAACTCATATGATAAAATAAAAACATTAAATTAATAATATTTAAAATTGATTTGTACTTTCTCATATAAGGAAAATGTTGTAATCAATATCATTGTCTACATCGAGATTACTCTTCATATTGACGTTTAAAATTCCCCTTTACTCAAAAAGTGGGTCTTACAAATTATATCTGACCCTGGTGCTACGGCCTAAACGTTTAAATTGATTTTGTTCAAACTTGAAATTAATATGTTATTATGATCATACTTCAGAGTGCTATTTATGATTTTGATTCAATCCCTTAACTTAAAGGTAGTTTTCTGACAACTGAATTTTGAAAATTTGAGATTTTTTTTATAAAATGGCTCAAATGAGTTGATTTAAGATGGGTGTTTGGGGAGTTAATTAGTTTAAGGGTGGAGTGTAAAGTATGCAAGTAAAGAGCAGTGTTTATTCAGTTTTTATAGTAAAATAATTTTTGTCAACATAAATGAAATAAGGCTCCAATAGAAACACATAATTTATGGTGATACTCAGAGTTGTTGAATATATGTCACGAGTATATTGTAATTTGACGAGAAACCTTTTAAATGAGGAAAAATAGTCCTGATTGAATTCCGCGATGCCCATGACAACTATTCAAAGTATGTAGATAATTGTTTATTTGTATAAAATTAAACCAAATCTATTTATCGAAGACGTATTTTATTTGAAGGCTACAGGGAGAAAAGGGAGAAAGTCACATCACATAAATTTTCCGGTACAACTTTTATAAATCAAACCCCATAAGGACTCCAGCAGATATATATATATATATATATATATGCTGGAGTCCTTAAGGGGTTTGGTATCTGTCATAATATAATCAATTTATATATATATATATATATATATATATATATATATATAAATTGATTATATTATGACAGATACCTCTCCTAGCCATACTATAAAGTGCATTATAAAGGTATCATGATTGTCTAACAGATGGCATCACTAACTCAACTTGAGTTGAAATTTGGACTTTCCCTCCTTTACCCCGTATCCTTAATCTATGTCAGAAAATAAGTTTTTACTATAAAATTAGAAAAATACGGACGTTAAATCGCGCTACCCTCCATTCTACCGTAGACAAGAGTTGAGTCTAACGAAAAGAGTAGGTGAATAGCCTGCATCTGTGCTCATGATAATAAATTAGTCAACTTCATCGGTGGCGGCTCGTAGATAAAATTATTGGGGGTGCGAATTCAGAAAATATTTAGCCTTTGTTTTCAAATTCTGTGAAAGAAAAAAAGCATGTTAAAAAAGAAAATTTATTCAAGAACTTGATAAAATCTTAACAAAAAAAATCAAACTTTTTTTACTCACTTTAACTTAAATTTTTACAGTTCAAGCTTGATCTATTAATTTAGAAATGAAATCCATTCTTGTTTCAATATGAGCAAAAAGTTCAATAATTTTTTCCTTGATCTCTGGATAACAGCTGAGGAAATTTTTCTCCATTGAAGGTACTGCAAGCACATTTAGTCTTTCCTAATTCATAGTGCTTCTTAAAAAGGTTTTTATTCTTTTAAATGTTGAAAAGCAGCACTCTGCCTCTTATGTAGTTATGGGAATTGTCAAGAGGATTTTTATCAGTTTCGTAATTTCACTAAAAACATTAACTAGATTATTTTCCAAGATAAATTTCTGCAGCTCAATTAATTTGCAATATTCATATATATCAGTCCTACAATAAAATACTTTTAGTTCAGTTTCAAGCTTTCTTTTTCAATCATGGGATAAGCTTCAGTGCTCAGTACTATCTCTTTTGTGAGATGTTCATTCATATATCTAGTGAAGCAATTCTTGTTGAACAATTTAGGAGATACTAAATGTTTAGTGGAAGAATATCTGTCCATTATATCAACACATATATAGAACCACACACTTCCTTAGTTACAGTCACAGAACTTATTTCTTGGGGATGCAAGGCTATGGTTAAAGTTTTCTTTTAAGTAAAAGAACCCCAAAAAATTAATCAAATAGAATAGCTGGAAGCAGAATAATAATAGAATTCTACACTCTTCTACACTTTATCACATTCAAGAATATGGTACACGGTTTTTAAGCACAGCACACGCTGAATAGAAAAAAAACTTACTTCCACCATCTCGCCAGAGCCAGCACTGCGAGAGCAACAGTGCTCTCTCTACCTGGCAATCCCGCATTCCTTCCCACTCCCCTCCTATGTGCATATGCGCACAACATTCAAACACCACGTCACTGGCAATGTGAAGCACACATTTCCATTCAAATATTTTGTATCTTTTTCATAAACTGGGGGATGGCTACTGAATTACTGACATTAAGCTTAAGGAATATATATTGTACTATAAAAATAAAGAAAGAATTGAAGAATAAAGGACTCATTGTATTAAATATAATCGATAATATAAAGTGGAAGTAGGGGGTGCTGCAGTTCCGCAGTGCCTATACACGAGCCGCCACTGAACTTCATCTGGATTGGTTTGCTGGTGACAATAAGGTTAGAATTTCAAACCTGACCCGAGTATTATAAGGATGGTTTTCCCCTGAATGATTTACCACTATTCCTCCATGCCAATAAAAGTACATTTCCTATAATATGGTATATTTCCTCATTCTTGCCCCATAATTGTAATTATGTGAATGTTCCGAATAGTTAATAGTCCGAAAGTCTAGCTCAGCTATCTACTGAACCTAGGGTTCCGGGTTAAATTCCAAGCATGTCTGACACATTTTTTATTTTTGTAATAGTTTGGGCTTCCACTTTCATGAATTATTAGTTATATAAGAAGGTTATTTTTTAGTAGTGTGCTGATAATATCAATATATCAATTATATTATAATCAGTCGGATTCGAATGTGCACGTTAAATACTTCAAATAATTGAATCGAATGTATAGTGAGATGTGACACACAAAAAAACTGGTCGAATGTTCCCAAACGAGATTCTTCTCCTATTCCTCTGCACCACTTCAATCTGTTTATTCATTAGTTTCTTGTTCATTGTTTTATTGGTTTATTGCCTATCGACCGTCACGCCGTCGTCTCCTTGAGTGGCCACTCAGCGAAACACCGCGTTACGGTGGAGATTTATTGATGGTTCGTGTTCGGCTCAGGCTATATATATAACGAGAGGCCCTCTTGTTGATTGGAACGAGTGGAGAGGAGCCCCTTCCAGAAAATACGGCCAGACTCTCGGAATACAATAAAACAATCGGACGTCGATGATAAGGAACTGAGGAGCGATGACCTCTTGCAAGCTGTCAAATGGCGGATTTTATATGTTGTTGTTTTTCCTTCGTTTGTTCGTTTTAGTATCAGTGCTGACTGACTATCAGGTACAGTAAATAATCGAAGAAAAAATTATAAATTGGAGAAAAAAAACATGGTTTAGGGTGTAGAAGGTATATTTTTGAATGTTTTTTTTTATGATATAAGACAATATTTATGTCCTTTAGGTGGAATAGAAGGGTTCACGAGTTAAGGCAAGTATTTTTTTTTTTTACCATTTTGGAAATTGGGACAATTTTTGAAATTTGCCTAGAACCATTTTCTTTNTTTACCATTTTGGAAATTGGGACAATTTTTGAAATTTGCCTAGAACCATTTTCTTTAAAATTGTTATCAAATATCACTATTATCATGACAAGCAAGTATTCAAGAACTGTGGAGACTGCAATGTGTGGTAAATTAAACTAAATATATTTACTGGATAATATTTTTTTTTGTTAAATAGAGTTTTCCAAAAAAACAAAATCTCTCTGCAAAAGTACTGACCCAAGTTTGTGTCCCCATCCCACCTTAGCATATATATTTTATTAATAATTGGTCCATAATGCGAATAATTATGAAGAAATTGAATTTAAATGTATCGTCTCAGTGGCCGAATGGTCTAAGGCTTCATTCTCATGTTAGACTGACCTGCTGCTGGTGGGGATATCGGGGTTCAAGTCCCGGTTGGGTCAACTGAGGGTAATTTTTTCTACATTGTTTTCTCTCTCCTTCCACGCAAGTGCGGATAGACTAGCTGTAAAATGCTTCCTTCCTCATCCCTACCTCATTAAAGTAATTATCACAAACACAAAAATTCGTATAGCCCGAACAGATAATAGGACACTGTTATATTTAAAAAAATCACACCAAACTTTTTTGGTGGGCTTCTCAATATATTTCCAATATTAACTATTCGCATATTTATCTAATGGATTAAGTTAGATGATGAAGTTAGAATTTATAGAAAGTGTGCATACACTTACGTATAGAGATAGATAAATGTTTTAGGGGTAAAAACTTAGAATACCTGGTTGGGCTTTGAACCCCAATCCCCTTGCCACCCGTCTAACAAAACAGGACTAGACTGACGCCTTTGCCTAAAGGCCCACCAGTATGAGTTTATTAATATACATACAAAATAATCCAATAATATATATATCTAATCCGTTATAATTTTATTTCGCTCTTTTCAACACAATGTGATTGGTACGATTAGTAAAAGTTCTTTCTCAAAGTAGAGATGGTTTTCATGAAGTTTGCAAAATGAAAATGTAGTCTCTAAATTATCGTGATACGCACCTTTACTAGTAACGTTCTTTGTATCGCATGTACATGATTTAACGCGGGGTTACAACCTTATCAATACGTGTCAGAGACTCAAAAGAACACTGCGAAACAAAAATAAATTAGCTTAGATTCATAGCTGTGTTTCATTCCTTTGAACTTGAAAACCAAAAAAACTTATCCCCCCCTATAAATCAATTGCAGTGCTTAATTTGTTTTGATCTCCCTTTAAACATTCTTTAAAAAAAGGTGTTCCACCCACTCGTTTTTATTTTTTCAACCGGGAATTTTATCTTCCATATGAGAGACACAAACACAAATATAACTTTTTTTTTTAACTCAATGAGTTTCTGGAGTCGGATGGACGAAAAAAATAATTAAAAAAGGGTTTTACAAGAATGGTTTTAGAGATAAACAAACCTTTGCTTGTTTGTTAGAAACTAAATGGACTTGGTAAATTATGTGTCCGTTTTCAAAGCAAGTTTTAATAAGGCAGTGTACACGTACACACTGGAAATAGAAAATGTCATCATTTTCATCTTACAAATTTGACGTCTACTGAAGTGCCGAGACGCGTTGCAGACGTTCAGAAATCCTTCTTTATTTATGAAATGTTTTGTTATTCCCACATTTGGTTCAAATCGAATTGGGAGCTAAAAGTATCAGCACGTTACTATATAATTAAGTGAATTTTATTTTAATGTTTTAAACTTTTAAAATAGCAAAATGTTAAATTGAGAAATATTAATAATGATTTTTTTTCAGGTTTCGGGAAATATCAAAATAAAATGTTTGTTATTATGTTCGTCCTAAAAATCCCGTCAGCACATTCTTTGGCGCTAGTTGAGTGTTATGTTCGTGTCTTAGTTAGTTTGTCTCTTGATAACGGCTTCGGTATTATTATTATTATTATTATTATCACCGCGTCTTACTACCAGTTCGGTTTATACGCACTTACGCTAATGTGTGATGGTAGGGTGATTCTAAGATGAAATGAAGGACCTACAGTTTAACGTGGAATCCGAACCACGGTGGAGGCCTGGCATTCCCCACATTCAAAAGTTGTGATTAATACACATATTGTCAGAGGTGTAGGAAGGGTTTGGCAATCAGATATATTTGTGCTGGGACCGAGGATTGAACCCCAGACCCCCAACACAGAAGTCCGACACCCTATCCCTAGACCGACAGGTCATCATGCCTCGGTATTCACGTGGATTAGCCTTCACGGTCACAATGGCATGAATTGCCACTGAGGTTTGAATCTCGGTTTGATAGATTAAGGATTGTTTTCCACATTTGAAGTATCACTGTGATTTTCACATCTCATTCCAAGCTTTATGTGGTTACACTTATTCTAAAACCACTGTTTCTATATTTTAAGGTTTTAATGTAAGGGATGCGAGAAAATTACAATGTTTCTGCAGTTTTTATAATAATATTTTTTTTTTTTTGCCAAAATAAATCAAATATTGCTTCAATACAAACATGCACTTTAATGTTCATCATTTGGTGATCTCAACAGTTCTTGAATATCTGTTAAGGTTGCTCTGGAATGTAGTCATTGTTTCTCATCTAATGCCACTATATTTATGACATATAATTGAAAAAGTGTTGATATCACCATTTGAAGAAAATTAAACTCTATGTTTATACTCAAGCAATATTTTATTTATTTTGACCAAAAAAAGTTTTGCAATAAAAACTAAAAAAAAACCACTTACCATAACTTGCGTTTCCTACATCCTCACCTTAAGGGATATTATGCCAATATTAATCTTTGTGCAAGTGAAAATAAATAATAAATATCGAGTGTCAATATAATACTGTATAGACAAATTTAGTTATACATTTGTTAAAAACTCCCATTCGTCTGGTATACTACCCGTCCAGTCTATCTACATATTTAAACTAATAGGGTGAGGTTTAGGAATGCAGAACTTGGAGAAAATATAAACGCATATACATGAAGGATTAATAGGAAAACATTTGAGATAAACCTTATAAGTACACTCGAGTGGGATTTGAATCCTTAACTGGTGCCTTTATCCACGTGTGGGTTTAATATCAGTACTATCTAAACAAATAGTGGGAAAAAAACTTAAATCTAGATGTTAAAATACTTTATACGCATCTGTATCAACAAATTGTTGTTAAATACACTTTTAAATTAAAAAATCACACCGGTGGACTGATAGTCTCAATTCTAAGCCAATTTAATCTTGTTTACCGGTGCCTGGAGGTCAAGGTTTTAGTCCCCGCCGAGTTTTCTGAAGGTAGTTTTTACTAAATGTTTTCTCACAATACCTTCACACAGGTGTGGTTACATTTATTTTGAATTCTACCTGCCTCATAACTACCACTTAAGCATAGTTAATATATATATATTCGCACAAATCAAAGGGGTAATGAGATGCGGCGAAAGAATAAAAGCCTATATAGCTATTTTTTCTAGGGCACCTTGGATCCATCATGTAGATAATCCGATAAAGGAGAGCAAAGAAGAAACATTAAAGAATAAACCCCACCTTCTTCTTTCCCCAACCCCATCCCTCCTTTCTACAGACATTTCGTTGGTAGATTATGTACTTGCTTGGAGACAAACAACGTAAAACCATCCCATGATAAATTGTCCTTTACGCTAATGGAATTGGCCTCTGGCAGGATTGTCCATTCCACATATTATTTATTACGTTTCAGATGCTGGCAAAGTTTGTACGTATTCTCTTAAAGCGGTCCCGAAGAGGAAACACGTAAGGGGCTTCCATCTAAACGAACAGAAAGTTTAAGCAAACAAGCAGAATTACAAATAAGCAAAGTTTATGTTACCACACCACACAATGGAGCATAATTAATATGTACTTTTGAACTTCGAAAGATCCCAATTCTCCTTCCCCACTTTTTTTTAAAAGGAAATACAAGAAATTATAATAATAGAAAAATATGGAGGAGTCGCCACCACCACCATCTTAATGAGTTTAGTAATGGGAATTGTTTGAACAAGGCTTTGGATATATACATAGAATCGCTCTCCATTACAACCAAAATTTCCCTCTTGAACGTTCAAACAGGTTCCTAGGATGTTTGAATTTTATCAAATATGTAAATTACGCCCATTCCCTCACCCCACTCATTTTCATTCTCCCTTCTCATTCATTTCCTAACCCGAGAGTAAAGTTTTTCATAATCGAAAACTCCCTTATTTCCCTTATATCCCCCAACCCCAACTTCCACCTCTCGCTCTCCGTTTTACGATTCAATGTTTTACGTCGGCCATAGTTTGAAACGGAGCACGGCAAGTCTAAACTCTCAGTTCTACCAACTGTTACATAATGGCGCATTGTGAGGAAAACAAAAGTGGACAGAGAAGTCCTCTCCAAACTAGAGCCATGTTTCTCTTCCGCATTGTGGAACGTCCATTATTCAACTCCTGGTTAGCACGAATAGAGTGCACCTAATCGAGAGGGTGCTATTTTCACTTGTGGTAAGTCGTTAGCATTAAGGAAATTGGCTGGCCTTTCGTTTTGGTAGATATATTGACATAATATAATGTTACTCTGTGTTCTAACTTAAAGAATCATTTATTTAAACCTCAATACATTCCTTCTATTACAATGCATTTGTACTATTGGCAGCATAAATCCACAAACGACTCGCTGGTGGCTGTGATAACAATGATAGCTCTCTTAGTAGTCGATGATATTCACACGTACATTACAGACTATGCCTTCAAATATGAGTGAAGAATGATCCTGAGCACGGGACAATGCCTGAATGATTCAATGACAGAGCTTTGGGTTAAATTTCCATGTCCAGGTGTCATTTTTGAATCTATTCTAAAATGACTCAGTTACGGCTAATTTCCGTAATTATAATCATTCATCCCTCAAGCTTCGTATTTTATATATTATTAATTGTATAGCGTTGCTTTCTCCAATATTAATTAATCAGGTGAAAAAGTGACACCTGGAGAACATGAGAATCGAAACCGGAACCTTTCCCTTCGCGCTCTAATACTCTACCACTGAGCTATCCAGAAACTGTCCCTTGCTAAGGCTCATTATTCACTCATAGTTTAAGGCAGAGTATAATGGGAGCGTTGGTTCGTCGGCTACGTGAATCTCTCAGTGTCACAATCATCAGCGACTAGGGGGTCTGCCTTTATATTGCCGCTAGTACAAGTCATAATTGATAGTTTGTGTTAGGGATAAATCAATCTCTGGGTGCATATTTAAATTAAATAAAATATTGTTAAAAATGACACCTGGAAACGGGAATCGGGCCCGGGACCACTTTGGTTTTAGTGCACCAACGCAGAATCCACACATCCTTCATATACCTTGCCTTAAACTAAGTAAGTGAAGAATGATCCAGAACACGGGAGGAGGATTCCTAAATAGCTCAGGGGTCGAGCATTGGTGCGTGTCAAGGTGTAATTTTTCAACTCTCGTATTAGACTAGACTGCCGATGACGGGGAGATCGAGGTTTAAATCTCGGTCAGGTGTACTGAAGTTTTTTTCCAAAATAGTTTTCCCACTCTACCTCCAAGCAAATGCGGGTGAACTTCCTCTGAATATAAGATTCTTAATTCATAAAACCATTAGTGTAATTAGTACATAAGCGTAAAACCCAAACGGGTAGTAAGATGAGGCTCTAAATCAAACTTAACAATGATGGAAATAACGAGGCTCGATCACGTTTGGGTGTACTGTGGGTGTTTAGCCTAAAATAATTTTCCATTCACCTTCACACAAATCCGGATACACTTCCTAAACATTAAAAACCTTCTCACCCCTAGCGCATAAGAGTCATTATAAAGCCACATGGCTGACTCACTCACTGAAATTAATGTTTACCCACTTTCCGATGAGCTAGAAACTTGAAATTTGGCAAACTTATATCTTATAGCCTGTAATTGACGGGAAAATACTAAAAAGTTTTTTTTAATTAACCCCTAAAAAAATTCAAAATGACAGAGCTACTTTAGAGTCAGTGCGGACCTTTCTTTGGAGGTCTCTTGTGGCTAAACGGTAAGACCTATCAAAAAACTACTCTGGAATTACATTAGTTTACATCCACTTGCAAGAAAACCCATTGGGGTTTGGGGGCGGAGCCTCCAACGTGCAAAGCGAGTATATATAAGCGTATAACCTTAACGGGCAGAAAGAGGCAGTGTTAAGTAAAACCTAGCAGTGTGTTTAACACCACATGGGGCCAGAAAGAATCGTCATGAGAAATATATAAACTAGCAAGCGAATATAGCACAAGGAATGTATGATAAAATAAGCTAGAAAGTATGAATGATAACAAAAAGTGTTGTAAAAATCGATTTGTGTCGGTCATCAGAACAGTTGGTGAATGCTTTTAGCCAGGTAAAAGGTTTCGTTTTAAAAGTAATGGTCAGGTTATTTATCTTGGTTATGTTTCTTAATGCTTCGTATGATGAATCGAACAAGGGAGAATACTTTTGATATCGGGGAAAGATAAGAGTATGACAACTACTCTCGTAATAATAATAATAATAATAATAATAGCATGTATAGGCTACTTCAGTCTGTAGCTCAGTTTTCGGTAAGATTATCCAGTATTAAGTAACCGGTTCCCAGGGGACGTCCGAAAGCAGGCCTACCGATCGTACATTATTTTCGTGGAAGCTCTTTCCGTGTCCCATTGGGGTGAGAGGATGTTGAGAGTTATTATGACCTTGTGAAGACAATGAAGATCTTAACCTAACTTAAGTCTAATTAAACGAACCCTGGTGCCCATGGGAATTATTTTACTTCCGAGAAAGATTCCCCACGACCTGCTGAGAATCCAACCCAGGATCTCTATGCCTGGGTACAGGAGCTCTGACCGCTACACCACGAGGACGGTTAACTACTCTTTTGTGAGGAAATCTTCCTTTCCCATAATGCAAAGCTGACATAGCAAGAGGACTTAGTAATTAATTTATTTGATAACTGGAGTCAATTTATTCTTATTTTTTTTAGCATAGGTTTAGATTAAATGCGTTTTCTCTTTTTATTAAATAGGGGTATGTCACGTATGGTTTGTTATCCATATAGTTCCTAATTATCTTCTTAAACAAGGCTATGATTTTCTTTAGGGATGTGAGAAGGTCACTTCTTAAATTTGAAGCGAAGTCGAAGTATATCTTGAAACATGAAAAGCATGGTTTAACCCAAAGTCGATAAGGTTTTGGTTGTTGTCACGTAACATTATTTTTAATTTCTAAATGATGCATTAAGAACATTTAGTTACTGATTAGTAGATATAATACCCATTTCAGTAAATGAACAGTCTAAGGCGTCGTTCTCGTATCAGACTGGCTTACTGATTAAGGGGAAATTGAAGTTAGAATCCCGGTTTGGTCTACCGAGAGTGGTTTTTTCTAAATGGTTTTCTACTCTCCTTCCAAGCAAATGCAGGTAAATTGATTGCCTCTAAAATACTTCTTTCTTCATTCGTGCCTCATTAGTATCATATATCCTTATAACTAGAATAGGTAGTAAGATGGGGCGATATTTCAAATATGTTCATAATTTAATGAAGTTTTCTTCGTACTTCAAAATTTTTCGGAAGTGTGATTGTCTAAGTCTACGCCAAAAAGAGTTGATCTACCTTCAAATTCGACATTTTAAAGCTTCTCACATTCTTACAAATTACTATAAGTTTTTTATCCTTCCTTATAATTGAACATTGAATACAGTCAAATTAACTTATATAGGAGATTCGTATTTTCAGACAAAGCTTAAAAAACTGTTTAAAGCCTATTTAGTTTTTTTTAGTAAAACTGCCTCGCAGAGTAGAGCTCTCAATAAATTATATCTAAAAGGGAAACCATTCCAAACAAAACCTTCCCTTCCCCTCACATAAAGTGTACGTGTTAGGACCATACTCTCTCCTCCACCTAGATATTTATATCATTCCCCACACCCTCATCCCCCTCCAAACCATCTAAAACAATACATCAGTGCACACATTTGTACCTCACAACTACACGCCATTTTACCAACAACAACACAAAACGTCAAGCGTGTTTGTTGCAGTTTCAAAAGGTCCGAGAGTACACAACGGCAAATGTCACAAAGTGTTGTAGGCGGAGATGGGGTGCCTTGCCAATTACAGCTGGATTAATAGCTAGCAGGAGGGCGTGTGGGTGGAAAGGGGTGGTGGTGGTGGTAGGAAAGGTAGAGGAGTAGTGAGGGATGGATATACTTTTTTTCCCTTGGGAAAGAGGTCCACAGAGTAAGAGGATTGTAATGTTCCCTGTACACATCAATCCCTAAGCTCGTGCAACAAAGTCATTTTCTGGTTCCTTTGATCAGGATCTAAACAACACATTTACAAGTCCTTTCGGTAAAAATAAAAGCTCTTTAGTTACTACTCCCCCCAACCCCTCCACTTCTTTTAAACTTATATCTGAACGTAGGGGATAAAGCTGATGAGGTTATGTAAATAGTTATCTAGGTCCGTCCCTGCTATGATCGGTAATGATCGGGTGGATCATTCCCTGTAAGAGCCGATCAGCGATTAAAGCAAACAAGATTTCCCAAAGGTTGAGCGCTTTGGTTCGAAGGGAGGTATTAACGACCAACGCTGGTGATTTAAGCTGGATCCTCGTAAATTATGTCCTTCCTGTAACCGAAATAAAGCCGTTAAAAATATTAATCTTAAAAAAATAACACGAGGTGTGAAAGGATGCGTAAGGCAACTTATTTGAGATCCACAATTGGTTAATGAAGAGTTTATAAAAATAACACGTTCATTTGTATTCAGCTCATATTCTTGAAATGCTTTCAATGAACTATAGCTGTAGAAAAACAAATATTGTGTGTGAATACAAGACTAAAATAACCCAATGTTTGCCAACTAACTTAACCTAGAACAAAATTGCCTCGATCTAATTACCCAGCCCAAGTGCCAATAATTATAGTAACCACCCATAATTAGCATTCAACTTAACTTAGGATAGCATTACCTACATTTAAAACACTCAGCCTCAAGCGCTAAGAGTTATAGTATCACCCGCTTCGGTGGCCGCGTGGTCTAGCGCTAATCTTGCAGAAGGATAGACTACAGATGACGGGGAGATCAAGGCTCAAATCTCAGTCGGGTGTACTGAGGGTGTTTTTCTAAAATGGTTTTCCACTCTCTCTTTCTCCACGCAAATGCGGGTACACTTTATATTAATATAACCTTCCTAATCTCTAAAACCATCGGCGTGATTAGTACATAAGCGTATAACGTGAACGGGTAGTAATGCGCGGTGCTAATATATATATATATATATTGTACTATGGAAGTAGAGCTTGTCTGCATACAAATATTATTTTAAAGCTCCGCTAGAATAAAATTAAAGACTTACCAATTTTAAGGGTCATTTAATCAAGTGAACGTATTATGACGTATTTAGTCAAAGAACTGCACTAAAGATTGAATGAACACCTTTATAAGAGTCCATCCACCCAATGGATCGCCCATAACTTATATCACAAAATGCGACGTCTGGTTAGAAACCTAAGTCTTTACCCCTCCAGGCTATTCTAATATTTACACTATTGGAGTAAGAATTAGGAAGGTAAAATCTAATGGAAATGTACCTGCATATGTGTGAAGAGAGAGTGGAAAACTATTTTTTTTATTACTTCGGTACAATAGACTGGCATTCAAACCCTAGCCTCTCCGTCACTTCAAATCATACACTCATGTAGGATGTGTATATAAAGGCGATACGTGTGACTGACTCTAGCTTTTAATGTAGATAAGACAAATTCAATTATTTTAATCCTAATCCAATCGACCTTATCCTATCGATGACGGGCCCTGGGACTCAGGATAACCTCGTCAGATGGAGACACGACAACCCGATAAGAGTGGGGTGAGTAGAGAAAGAAAAAAAGAAGTGTGACATGCAAAATGCATAAGATTCACCTCTTGTCAGGCTGTCACCCTCTTCGGGTTCAACCCTCCCTTACATACTCCCTTCTTCACTCCCCAAACCCCATTTCACCGCATGCAGCGTCTGACAGGAGCCTTATCCAATACGTTGCTTGGAATGCGTGGCCTGACCTCTGAGCCCTTCGCGAAAAACTTGACAACTAAGACTTTTTTTTTAGAAGGAGGAGACAGACAAATTCACGGTGTTGTCGCTAGAAGGCAGTGCTGCTATGAATATCTATTACTGCCCGATCTCTTGGTGGAATGGTTGTAGAGGTGGATTATACGTTCAGAGGATCCAGTTTCAATCCAAAATGGAACTTTAAATGATATAAGATGTCCCGTTGAAGCGTCCATTTTGGAATGACAGCTCTTAACTCTAGCCTTAAGATGTTTGAAATGTTTTACACCATCAACCATCATACCAAGGCGAAGTTGGCTAACGCGCTAGTTTCGTGTTAGCTAGACTACCGAGGATGGATAGATTTAGGTTCGAAACTCTGTGAACTGGGGGTGGTGTTTACTAAATGGTTTTCCACTCTACCACCACGTAAATGTGGGTTCACTTCCTCTAAATTCAACCTTTCTATTTCCTAATGGTGACCTGGTGGTCTAGGAGTAAGGTGTTGGACTTCTGTGCTGGGGGTCCGGGGTTCAATTCTCGGTCCCGGCACAGATTTATCTGATTACCAAACCCTTCCTTCACCTCTGACAAAGACATCTTGTGAATGTGAGGAATGCCAGGCCTCCACCGTGGTTCGAATTCCACTTTAAACTGTAAGTTCTTCATTTCATCTCAAAATCACCCTACCATTACACATTAGCGTAAGTGCGTATAACCTTAACGGGTAGTAAGACACGGTGCTAATAATAATAATAATAATAATAAATACATTTCCTAACCCATTAGCGTAATTAATATTTAAGCGTATAACTTGAACGGGTAGTAATACGTGGTACTAAATATACAAAAAAATGTAATCTTTCATTTAAAAAACCAAAATATAAATCGCTTCAGAAGGACTATAGGAATCTTTACCTTAAATTTGGCCTCCCCTATTGAAAATTGTTAAACTTTGGTGTGATAAATCTTTTAATAATAATACAAAAAGAAAATTAAAAGCTCTTTGATGGAACTCAAGAAATTGCTGTCTAAAAAACAGTATTTTTTAAAAATTCTAGCTCCCCCTTTGAATATTTATGATATTCTTGGATTTTCGGTGCATAAGTTTTAATTTCTTTAAAAATATATTTGAAAATTGGTTGGATCAAATTTCGTAAATCGGAGTACTTAAACGTTTTAATTTATGGATTCTGCTGTATTCGAGTTGACCTTTTGCTTGTTTATCTTGTTTTAAGAAAACATTGGCAACCCGCTCATTATTTTCTTTTCTTGGCGGAGCGTAGTTTCGACGGGTCTGTATATCTCCGACTAATTTAACTGAGAAGTGAGACCAGTTCTGATAAATAATTGATAATTGCTATACACTACTCACACTTTTTAAATACAATTATTATATCAGGATTGTGCTGTAACAAAACTTAATTTAGAAATTCTACAAACATAGCCCTTAAACCTACATATTTAATAATTGGATACTAGGATGAACTCCTATACATTAAATATCTCCTTCAGTGCCACTTTAAATAGAACCAAAATCCCCTAGACTTGTGATTAACCAACCTAATCACTCAAAAACAGAAATCAACTATGATAGAGAAATGGAATATACATTTGTAAGTGGTGAAAAGAAACAGAGGATGATGCTAGTAAGAATAATTATTTTTAAAACTCTTTGTTCCATGATTGCTTTTCTGTGAAATTGTATATGTACACATACATTTAATCTTAGCTAACACAATTTCATATTTTAATTTTGGCGTGCTTTGCTGTCTGGTTAAAAAAATAATTTTTTTTGAGCCCTACATATTTTCTCATCGTGATGAAAGCATAGTCCGTAAACAAACAGCTTAGCGTAATTGAAGAGCGAAGCTTAAAGCATATATAGACTTTGAGTGAGAGGAAGACTGAACCCCTTCTTTATGAGAACATATTCGCTTGGAGAAAAAAAAAGTTTGTTTTATATGTAAAAATAATATTAACGTTGTTGTAACATTTAAAGATTCATAGAATAGTAGAGGCTGAATACGAATTCGTTAAACTTAAGTGATTTCCTTTGATTTAGGAACTAAGTCCGAATCCTCCAGCTGGAAGAACCTGTAGTTTTTAATTTATTCACCAAAAATCTAAAAGTAAAATAAAATTTAAAACTATTCCAAAAATAGTATTTATATAGTTTTTAATCAAACTTGCACGTATTTGTTTTGGTTACTAATACTTTTGATGGATGCAGGATTAAAATAACTTATCTCATACATTATTTTATTTAAATATATATATATGTTAATAATACACCATTTGATTATATTTTCCATGTTTTTATTATCAATTCAAATTAAATATGAGTATCGCTTTAAATATGGCTCTGTTTGAACTCTAACTTCATAGAATATTCATTAGCTGAATTGATTTGAGAATTTATGGAATAAATGTAGATCAGAGAATATATTTGTATTAAATAACTAATAATAGTTTCAAATTAATCAGATATAGTTTTATAGGGAGATAAATTGAAAACAACTTTTAAATATGAAGGTGATAACTACTGTGTTTTCATAACATGTCTGGTTGACGGATATTTAAATCAAATCAAATAAAAAGCCAATAGCATTTTTTAACTGTACTACACATTACTAACACGTTCAACATGAGAATATAAATAATTTAAGGCCACATAAGTAGTTTTAAGCTGTTGGTTTTAATTTTCAGCCTCTATTTTTTTTGGG
>CABFVX010001206.1:5220-23273 GCA_902151425.1 Timema shepardi
GAAGAGATTATCCAAGGCGACCGTGACTAGCTCTTAACTTTGCCAGTAAATACAGCCAAAATGTCAGTGAATTTGGTACCACTTATTTGTTTTGTTTTGTTGCCAAAGACCTACAATTTTTTTAGACTAGTATTTCAGGAAGGTAAGTGTAGAAATTTAATTTATTTTTTCCACCCTATCTTAGAACACCTTAGGGCTATATGCTGGCCTACGTTAATGGAATAAGGATGGTTAAGGTAGAATTTTAGAGGAAGTGTGCCCGAATTTGCTAGGAGATAGTTGGGAAACTATTTATAAACAAATACCCTCAGACCAACTGACTGGGATCCGAACCCTGATCTCCCTATTCTCGAAAATCTAGACTAAAATGAGAGAGTTAAGTGTTATACCATGTGATCACCAAACTGGGACTTTTTATTTTTGTTTATTCCAAACTTTAGCTTGATTTTAAACATTTAAAGAATATTTTTCCACGAAAGAGTTTTTTTTTCCTACTCTCTTGTCTAATATTATCGCATTTACTAATTAAAAAATTGGTGACCTGGTGGTCTAGGGGAAAGGTGTCAGACCTCTGTGCTGGACGGCCGGGGTTCAATCCTTGGTCCCAGCACAGATTTATCTGATTGCCAAACGCTTCCTTCACCTCTGACAAGAGGTGTATTAATCACAACCTGTGAATGTGTGGCCTCCACCTTGGTTCGGATTCCACGTTTAACTGTAGGTCCTCCATTTCATCTCACAATCACCCTACCATTACACATTAGCTTAAGTGCATACAACCCGAACGGGTAGTAAAACGCGGTGCTAATAATAATAATAATTAAATAATTACCCCTTTTATGCTCAACCATTAGTTTGTAAGCTTTGCGGTACAAAATATATATCATATACTTTACTCTGACATACTGAGCTCAGAGTTAGTGTAATGACATCTATGACAATTAACGACGTAATAAAAACTACATAATAAAAACTAAGATAATTTTTCAGCAACGTTTAGTACTCTATATAAATACATTTAAATATTGAATGTACTGACCGTCAGATAAGTATTTTTTAGCTCCACATCTTACTACCCATTCGGTTTGAACGCCTATGTACTAAAACACTACTGTGTTAGTGAATAGTAAGGTTTAATTTATAGGAAGTGCACCCGCATTTGCTTGGGTGGAGAGTGATTTATTATGAATGAAAAACTCAGTGCATCCGACCGGGATTAAACCCCGATCTCCTCGTCTTCGACAATCTCTATTGCGATGGTAGCACCTTAGACCATGCGGCCACCGAAGAGGGTGTTAGAACTTATATTCATACCAGCGACGTAGCCGTGGGGAGCGGGGGAGGGGGGCCTGCAGAGGGTACAGGCCCAACCTCCCCGAGGACTCGGCTCACAGGCACCAGCTTAAACAATTACTTAAGCCTGTTCTTATTTCATTTTGAACTTTTACTCACGTTCGTTGTGTATTTTAGTTTAAATAAATAATATATTTTTTTAAAGTATCTCGGCTTGAAAATATTCTATAACCTATAATCTATCAATACCAAGGTATGCTTGTGATCTAACACAATTTCAATGTGTCCTTTCACTGGCTGTACGGGGAGAGGGTGGTTTGTAAGAAGTATGTTTAAGCAGGAGAGCGGAAGGGATGTGTGGGGTGGGTATTAACACAAAACAGTGCCAAACATCACGATAATCTTCAGTAATTTTTTGTATACCATTATAGGCCCTAAATACCTCATTGTATCGACAGGCCTCTAACTTTCAATAATAATATATTTATATTATTTAGCACCACGTCTTACTACCCGTTCGGGTTATAGGCTTAAGTACTAATTACGCTAATGGTCTAGGAATTGGGAAAGTCGAATCTAGAGGAAATGAACTCGGATTTGCGTGGCGGGAGAGTGGAAAACCATTTAGGAAAAACCACCCCAAGTTTACACTACCGAGATTCAAACCTCAATCTCCCCGTCCTTGGCAGTCAGGATCAACACTAAACAAGCGCATTAGCCAATTACTCCACCGAGGTGGGTGGTAATAATAATAATAATAATAATAATAATAATAATAATTCTACCATTATCATTGATTTTTGTATAAAATAAGAAAGTGATTAGAAATTATTGAATTTTTCTTTATAAATATTCCAATAAATAGGTGGGGCGAGGAGATTTGATTAGGCACATCTACCCAGGGAGGCGTCAGCTGTTGAAGGTTGTGAACTACTGTTCTAGATACCTATAGTTTTCAAATAATTTCCACAAAAAAGACTATTTAAAATAGCTTCTATGAAGATCCAATTTTCAAAATGTTGCTGGACGACAACCATTTCAAATACTGTAGTTTCTAGAGGCATTTAATTTTTGAGAAAAAATCATGTGAGGATCAATCTAAATAGCTTAAGGGGGCTATACAAATTTCAAAAATTTCCAGTGGAAGACCACTTTAAATAACTTCTAGAATAATTTTAATTTTATTCGTTAATTCAAGGCAAAAACTACTAAAAATACCTTCTGGAGATATCCTATTTTCACAAATTTCTGGGAAATATTACTCTAAATAGCTTATAAAAATAATATAATTTTCAAAAATTCGGGAGGAGAAACTTTCCAAATAGTTTTTTGAGAAATCAAATTTTAAACATTTATTGAGGAAAGGGAGGGAGGCTGGTTTGGAAGGCAAGTCCCTAAAACAAACATTTTTTACTGCCCCCCCCCCCTCCACCAATCACTTACCCAAATAAATATCCTTTGCCAGTGTGCAATACTTTTTCCAATATTTATGAAATCTGTAAAATACTACAGACTTATTTAGTAATTATTTACTGATAGCTATATTGTGTAAATACATTGTGCCGGTTGTAATTTTATTTATGTTACATAAAGTAGATTGTTTGATGAAAAAAACACACCATTATTTTAAAAATATGGATTCCAATATCACAAACAAGAGTGGAAAAAGAATTAGAGCAGGAAAAAATAGAAAAAGTTATGATCAATGTTTTGTTTCTTGAAAGCAGTGTCCTTGTTTTCAGATGTTACCCTGATTGTCGTTAAAGTGTCCAGAAAAATAGTTTCAACCAGTGTTTCCCAAACTGGTTTGATCGTAACTATAAATATATTATTTTCCCAGCCTGGCGACCCAAAGTGACACTACATGTAGTTTCAATAATTGTATATTAGTTTTATATCAGTGTTTATTAAATCATCTTAATTAAATTAATTTAAATAACAAAACAGAATTAATTTCAATAACTTTGTAATCAGACAAACCGCAAATCAACATCTTTTAGTGAAAATGTGACATTGTTGACTTTGTTACAATGTTCATTAAGTGACAAAAAAAACTAGTGGGAATTATAATGCTGTTTCATTCCTGGAAAGTTCTTTTGAGTTTTTATTTGGTATCGATAAATGTTAAAAGATAAACTGAATCAATTTCAGTAATTTTGTAATATTACAAATAAAAAATTACACACTATTTTAAAATGAAAATGTGATTCATTTCGCAAAATTTGTCAAATGATACAATAAAATATTTCAGTGACAACGGTGATGATTCTTCGTTTTGTAGGCAAGCTCTTCGGGTATGAGTGAAATTGGTTTTTTTAGCATCATGTCTTTCTACCCGTTTCGATTAGGTACTAATAACGCTAATCGTCTTAAGGATTAGGAAGGTAATATTTAGAGGAAGTGTACCCAAATTTTCGCGGTGGGAGGGTGAAAAGCAGTAGCGGCTCATAACTAAAATTAGTGGGGGTGCTACTTCAGAAAATTTTTAGCCTTTGTTTTAAAATTGTGTAAAAGGAAAAAAAATATGAATAAAAAGAAAATTTATTCAGGAACTTGATAAAATCTTAACAAAAAAAACAATAATTTTTACTTACTTTAACTTAAATTGTTACAGTTCAAACTTGATCTATTCGTTTAAAAATTAAATCCATTCTCCTTGTTTTAATTTGCGCAAAAAGTTCATTAATTTTCTCCTTGATCTCTGGATGACAATTGAGGAAATTTTTCTCCATTGAAAGTACTGCAAGCGCATTTAGTCTTTCTGTTAAATAAAAGAATCGATAAAAAATGAATCAAATAGAATAGCTGGAGGCAGAATAGTAATCTAATTCTACACTATTCTACACTTTTTCACATTCAAGAATATGGTACACGGTTTTTAAGCACAGCACACGCTGAGTAAAAAAAAACCTTCCTTCCAGTATCACGCCAGAGCCGGCACTGCGAGAGCAACAGTGCTCTCTCTACCTGGCAGCCCCCCTTCCTCTCCACCCCCTCCTATGTGCGCACGCTTACAGCAGTCAAACACCACGTCGCTGGCACTGTGAAGCGCACAGTTACATACAAAGTTTTTTGTATCTTTTTCATGGCTACTCAAGTACTGACATTAAGTTTACGGAATATATTTTATACTACAAAAATAAAGAAAGAATTAAAGAAAAAAGGACTCATTATATTAAATGTTATCGATAATATCAAGTGGAAATAGGGGGTGCTGCAGTTCCGCAGTGCCTATACACGAGCCGCCACTGCTAACGACTATACCACGAGAAACCTTCCTGTAGCCCTCATTTCAGAATTTTGGACCCAGCTCAAGGACAAGCCTATTCTCACTCATGAAACTGAAAAGGCTCTTTTACCTATTCTGAAAATTTAGCCTATTTAAGTAAGCAACGATTTTAAGTTAGTGTAATGATCAAGACTAAGGGCCAGTTTCCTATGCGAGAACGGCCCATTCCATTCTGGTTTAGGTAGGTGTCGTCTTGTATTTAGTGTAGCGCCGCACTTGAGGCGTACTAGATTTGACTATGAAACTGGCTCTTAGTCTTGATCATTACACTAACTTAAAATCCTTGCTTACTTAAATAGGATAAATTTTCAGAATAGGTAAAAGAGCCTTTTCAGCTTCATGAGTGAGAATAGGCTTGGCTTGTCCTTGAGCTGGGTCCAAAATTCTGAAATGAGGGCTACAGGAGGGTTTCAAAGCGTTGTTTCAACACTATTTCTATCGTAAATATTTATAGTACACCACTTTGAAAATATTTATTAGTTTTTGAGAAATAAATGTTTGATGAAGCCTTACCGTGACCCCCTCAAACATCCTTGCTACCCTCATTTGGGTCACGACCCTGGATTTGGGAACCACTGCTTTAAATTATGCATCGTATCCAGGCGAATTTTATGCCTTCCTAACCACAGGGTTTGTAATAAAGCCCAACGAGTGAGCAATAAGAAACTGGACTCGTGGTATAGTCGTTAGCAGTGGCGGCTCGTGTATAGGCACTGCGGAACTGCAGCACCCCCTATTTCCACTTGATATTATCGATAACATTTAATATAAAGAGTCTTTTTTTCTTTAATTCTTTTTTATTTTGGTAATATAAAATATATTCCTTAAGCTTAATGTCCGTACTTGAGTAGCCATGAAAAAGATACAAAAAACTTGGTATGTAACTGTGCGCTTCACAGTGCCAGCGACGTGGTGTTTGACTGTTGTGCGCATGCGCAAATAGGAGGGGGGGTAGGAAGGCGGGACTGCCAGGTAGAGAGAGCACTGTTGCTCTCGCAGTGCCGGCTCTGGCGTGATGATGGAAGGAAGGTTTTTTTTACTCAGCGTGCGTTGTGCTTAAAAACCGTGTACCATATTCTTGAATGTGAAAAAGTGTAGAAGAGTGTAGAATTAGATTATTATTCTGCTTCCAGATATTCTATTTGATTCAATTTTTTTTGTTTCTTTTATTTAACAGAAAGACTAAATGCGCTTACAGTACTTTCAATGGAGAAAAATTGCCTCATTTGTCATCCAGAGATCAAGGAGAAAATTATTGAACTTTTTGCGTAAATTAAAACAAGAAGAATGGATTTAATTTTTAAATGAATAGATCAAGGTTGAACTGTAACAATTTAAGTTAAAGTAAGTAAAAATGATTGTTTTTTTTTGGTTAATATTTTATCAAGTTCCTGAATAAATTTTCTTTTTATTCATGTTTTTTTCCTTTTACACAATTTTAAAAATAAAACAAAGGCTAAACATTTTCTGGAGCAACACCCCCACTAATTTTAGCTATGAGCCGCCACTGATCATTAGAGTCCCCGTCCACTGAATTCGAGGTCACGCGTTCTATTCCCAGCTGGTACCTGGAGATTTTGCTTGGAAGAACATTAAGATTTCATAGTCATAGTTTGGTCACTTAGGCTTAAAGTCAATCGTCCGTGAGAATTTTACTGCACAATTTAAACGAGTGTATAATTAAAAGCCATAAATACTGATTAAGTGATTTCAAATCATTCAAGTTCACGAGATATAAGGGATAAACATTACTATTTTATTCAGTTAGCACCACGTCTTACTACCCGATCGGGTTATACGCTTAAGTACTAATTATACTAGAGGGCTAGAAGTTGGGAAGGTTGAATGTGTAGGAATTAAACACCTATTTGCATGGGGGGAGGGTGGAAAACCATCTAGGAAAAAACACTCTCAGTTTACCCGAGCGAGAATCGAACCTCGATCTTCTCGTTTTCGGCAGTCTAGCTAGCTCAAAACGAAACTAGCGCGTTAGCTAACTACGCCTCCGAGACGGGTACTACTATTTTATATGCTTTTTGCTTGGTATTGTAAAGGTAAAGTATCTAATTTATATGGATGAAATTTAGTTTAACAAGACATTCATATGAGGTGTATAAAATTAAATATTTATAATATTGATACTAATATAAATAATAATATTATTAATATCTTACATTAATAAAATAATAATAATAACAATAAATACATATTAATAATATTAATATTTATTTGTATACACCTCATATGAATGTCTAGTTTACTAAATTTCAGCCCCATACATTAATTACTTTACTTTAACAATGCCATGCGAAAAGCATAAAATAGCAACTTTAACCCCCTTATAATTCGTGAACGGTAATTGAAACCACATAATTAGTATTTATAGATTATAACTATACAATTGTTAAAAATTGTGCGGTAAAATTTTCATGGTCGAACGACCTTAATCATATTATTATTATTATTATTATTATTATTATTATTATTATTATTATTATTATTATTATTAATGATCTTTAGGTATTTTTGCAAAAATTTACATCTCAAGACCTTTGTTTAATGACCTCCACCACTTACTTATCACTACAACAGAGAGTGGAAAGAGTCATTAGGACGAGAAAACGAGTTTCTGATTTAACTTGACAATTTAGCATTTCGTCTGTTTGTCCGGATCTTTGGTAACGAGCTAACAGTAAGATGCGTGGACCAAATTTATCGAAATTTGTCAGGGACATTCTTTGAAGATAGGCCGAACAAGGTCATGTAAATGATTATTTGATCTGATTATCCGTTTCAAGATGGCGGTTTAATAGCTTATCTCAAGTGCCTAGGAGGTATTTACAAAAAATATTAATATAATATTCTGACACCTTAGCTCAGTCGGTGGCGTGTCTGTCTAGTGAGCTAAGGATCCCGGGTTCGATTTCTGGCATGGCCAAAAGTTAATCATTGGTGAAACTATTGGTTTACACTTTCACATTGATAAATTAACGGCTGGGAACCGGATGTTGTGCCTGTCCTAGTCTTAAATTAGATTATAGGGCATATGAAGCTACGACAGGTCTAGCAAGTCGGTGATGGAAAATATATGGCTTGAATAAGAAATTGACCCGGACCACAGGCTGGAAACATTGATGGATGTAAAAAAAATTGACATATATTGCAAGAATGACGTTTTAAACTACGTGAACCACCTATTTTCTATGAATAATTGAATATAATGTGATATTGAATATGCTATTCATTTGTTTCCTGTCTAAGTTGATCACCAATAAAATAAATGGTACGGCGCACCGAGCAGACTTTCTTTCGCTTTTATCTTAAAATAAACATTTACTAAAAACCCACAAGATCTGTGAGACGAAATAATAGGTCTATCCATTGTTGTGGAAACATACACCGAATATCATAAATGAAATAAGAGGAACACCGTTATAAAAAAAATTGAGTGAAGAGAAACATATTTGTCCACCAAAGAGCGATTAGTATCAAATTAATTTTCAAATACCTGAATTATAAAGTGTATATATAATATATAAGTATATATATTAATATATACTTATATATATATATATATATTTACATATATATATATATTTGATTATAGCTCAGAAACTATTGGTTTTATAAAAATATATTTCAAATAAGAAATTTGTATCTTTAATAGTCCTACAACTTTACAATAAGTTATTTTGTACCTCAAATAGTTGCGGAGAAATTATGAAAATAGGAAAATCTCCCCATGTAAAGTAGGTACCCTCAAAGTAATTTTCGTGAGAAAATGAGAACTGCCATCTTGTTAATAACGATAAACAGTGTCTAGATATAAAATTTAACCAATATCGTTATAACCAATTTTGAGAAAATCGATTTTTTTCTCTTTTTTCCCTTTTATAAACCACCCTTAATTTTAGGGTTGGATATATAATTCCAAAAATCCCTCCTCCGGCGGAGGAGGGGAGGGGGGAGTGGATGACCTTATGAAAACCCCATACCAAGTTTTAGCCCAAATGGTAAAACAGTTTTGGCTCTAGCCCAAAGTACAAACAGACGGCATTGTGAAAACAACTTTTTTGTTTGTTTCAGGAGGTCATGAAACGTCGACATTTATTAAAATCAAGAGTCCGATTTTTAACGATCACAATATAGCAACTTTAATCGAAGTATAGAAATTATAGGATACATCAAAACTCAAACTGGCATTTTTGAGAAGTTTGACAACCCTGATGCCGAATTGATGGAAATAATGATAAAAAATTCAAACTTTTTTTTTAAAGGAATCACTTTGCATATGTATGAACCAATATGCTAAAAGTGACTAAAGGAAATATATCAGATTCCACCAGATTATACTAGTATCACCAGAGTATATCCATTTCACACTTTCAAAAATATTATTTCTACTAAACGATTTGGCTTAGTATTACAGTGGACTTGCAAATATTGATGACTATTTGGAGTCAAACGTGAACAAAATTATGTTACGTTTAAAAGATGGATAAAAGAAACAGGGTATATAATATACACAGTCTTAGTAAACACTTACAATGACTACTACAAATATGTTTCTAAAACAATTACGTTTAATAACTATTTTTAAGGTATATTAATTTTTATTTTAAGATATTTTCAAAATATAATTTTATTTATGTGATCTAATAATTGAAAAATTTGTCATGCATGTACAGGAATTTAAATCCTTTAATTTATCATGATCAATACTCCTTTGGGCCAGTGTACTCAGAATTTTTTTTTTTACCAGAGGCTTTGTACATTGACGAGAGATGGCAGTATATGTTACAATAAGATGCGACTAGATAATGCATTATAAAACAATATCATTTATAAAAGAGTGATTCTGAATTTATTTAAATACATTTTATGAAAGGCACCCGTTTGAATTGTATCAACAAGTCAATCGTGTAACAATCCTTTCTCGCAACAATGTTAATAATTCAGTCTACTAACTGCATTAACCTTACGCCGTAACGTCATATATTTCTTAAACAGTTGTTTTAACCTTTAGTAAATTAATAATAATATTTTGCAGTGTAGCAGTTTTATATTTTAATAACTTTTAAAACATGTAAATGATTGTTAGTTGAATTGGGATAAGTCATGTCACTAAACACGTTTGGTAAAGTGGGTAGTATACAGGTGAATTATAATGTTTCCCCAGGCACTTATCAAATAGTCAGCTACTTTGCACCGATCGGAGGAATTTACCCAATAATATTGTGCAATGAAACTCGAGAAGCCAATCAAATTAACCGTACTATGTTTATTTTTGTGTCGTAGAGCACCCGCCAAAGGACTTAATAATTAATCTGTATTAGCTATGGATTTAATATATGACTTTACTAAAGATACAAAGTGATTATGGTAACTATTAATTAAGATACATATACAGTCATCTATAACATCGAAAGTCTGATGAATAGTTCATACAGCTTAATGGTAAATAAAAGAAACATTCGTGATGCTAAAGATCAAGTTCTAGTTTCTCCTACTCTCTTTCGGCAACGTCGCTGTATGGATGCGCGGTAGCCATCTTGTCAAAAGTGTAAACCTTTGTTGATTTGGTGACCTGTGGAAATGTTTTCGTGCGTCAATATTAATTGTTTATAGTTGTTTTTGTGAGACAGTGAATACTTTTACACTTATAAAATTCATCACATTTTAAGGTAAGATATTTGTTATAGAAAACAGTTTATTAACACATATTTTACATTTAATAACGCTTTGAAAGGTTCAATATGATGTCGTTAGCGCGTCCGGGTGTGTGCAACCTCCTATTCTGTGATATTTATACTATTGTTTGTCTGTTCGTCATGACATGGCAAGTTTGTGTTTACATCTATAGACATTGTAGATTAGTTTAAACATTTTATTGAACGTATTAATATTGCTAGAGAGTGGGAGAATTGATTCAAATATCGTATCGGTAAATCCGCCCAATATGGCCGCCCGACGGAACCCAGACACTGGTTTTAGAACTAGTTTGTTCGATTTCAAAATGGGTGCATTTGAATTACGAAGGTATTGTCGCTTGGTAATTATATTCTCATTTAAACCTATCTCTATCCCTCTGTGAATTCTAAATCAACCAAACTACTACGGTTTTACTGTGAAAATAAGGTTAAAAGTTGCGTTTGTGACAGCTGCAGTCTTAGCATTAGGGACGGGCGGTGGGGGCGCGGGCATACCCAAGTATGCTGACGCTCCCTGGGCAGAGGGACGGGAAGACTCTCCGTACATTTCGCGTTGTGCATTCCGAGTCGCGTCCTTGCGCTAGGGAAACGTGGTTTGTCATCCGACCGTCAATTCAACTAGGATTACTTGATCTTATTGTTTATTCGAGCCTGTTTTCAACTTTCATATAATATTTAAATATATTGTGGAGTTTGTTGGTCTCTATTTGATTGCCACTCCATATTATTATTTGTGAGATTGCTTAGCCTTCTTTGAAAACATACTAGGACTATAATCACTCTTATAAAATATTTCAATGCAAATAATGGCTTGTCTATAATTTGTACGTGTTATTTTCGTTAGTAATTTTAATTACCTACCAAGGTATTGCATTTTTTTTGTGTGACTACTATAAGTGTTTATTTGTAAATAGATATACATTTTAAGCAACTATTAATTTATTTTCAGATGTCGATTTGTCAAGTCTAATCAAGTCAACGACAGTGTGAAAAACGACGCGGCGAAAGGCGGGGTGGGTTGCCTTCCCAATTTCCCGCCTCTAGCCGATGTCAAGCCAGCACGGTAAGAATGTGAACGTGTTATGTGATAATATATTCACCCCCAAGTGTTAAAAAAGTCGCAATGTTAAATAATCATTTCTTCGCACCATAAATATTTGTCATAATGAGAGATCAAGAAGGTGGCGGACAAACATCGTCATGGTCCACGTGGATCCTGGATGCTATCCGCAAGATCCGGGCACAGAAACAGCGGCCGTCCGTGGAGCGGATCTGCCACGCGGTTCGCCAGCATCACAAGGACCTTAATCCCCACGAGGACGAGATCAAGGAGCACCTGGAAGCCACCGTCAAGGAGGGTATTGTGCTCAAGGTGTTTAATAAAGGCCAGAGCACATATAAAGACCCAGGTGGCGTACAGAGCAGGCAGTTGGAACTTTCGAAAGGGGCGGACCTATCAAAGGTGATCGTGAAAGCTGCCCGCGAACTTGGTGAAAGGGACGGTTCAACGTTAAAGAGTATAGAAAAATATATAAGACAATCGCATGCGTTAAATGTCTCGGCGGACGTCGACTTTAGGTCCTTGTTGAGGATATCGGCTAAACGGGCGGAGGCGCGCGGGTACTTGGTTCATGATGGCAGGTTGTACAAACCTACGGGACGGCCTATAGTCGGAAGTGCGCCTACGACGCCGAAACGTCAAAGTGTTCAAGTGAAATTCGGAACAGACAAAATCTCGCAAGTCGTCGGAAAGTCAAGTTTCAAGTCCAGAAATACCAAAGGTAAGAATTTTTAAAATTTATTTTGTTGATCACTGATCACTGTTGTACTTATTTTATACCATATCAGTTACTAAACATAATCATTCAAAACCAGAAATAGCCGTGTATTAATTAATCCTGAAATGTTTTATATAATTTAATTTATAAAACTTTTAGGCAATTTGATTTTCCGTAAATATAATATTTAATGACATCCGCACATGGACTTGGTGTTACAACCACGTGGTTTCATACAATGATGTAACACAGCTGATTTAACAATAGCCATTGTTACGCCCGGGTTGGGGGGCGGATACTGATAAAAAAGATTAATGTTAAATACAACGTTGTATATTTGAAATCGTCGATTAATTTTCTATTGGTCAATTTTAACAATTATAATCAGTTGGAAGTCTAAGGAGAAACATATTTTAAATCACATAACCTAGTTTAGGCCTATATAAAGATATCTTCCGCGATAGTTTTTTTAGTAGCGTGCCATTCGGGTTATAAGCTTATGTACGCTAATGCGTTAGGGATAACGAAAGTTTAAGTTAGTGGAAGTGTACCCACATTTGCTTATAGAGAAAAAGTGAGAAACCATTTAGGGAAAACCACCCTTAGCATACCGGACCGAGGTCGAACCACGATCTCCCAGTCATCGGTGGTCATCTTTTGCAAGCATAGCGCCTTGGACCACGTGGGTCCGCGATATTTTGGAACTATAACGAGATTACATTTTTTTAAATCAATAAAACCTCTGATAACCGAAATAAATGGGGCTTATTCTTTTTTGGGTACGAAATTAATACCCCTCTGAAGAGTTTAAAGGTAAAAAAAAACATATTATAAGTTACATAACATAGCCTACATGGGTAGTTACAGAAAAGTGTTTTATATATTATGTATGTACATACAGTATTTCAATAAATTGGTTTTTTTTGTAGGCCTAACAAAGTTAAATAGGCTACACAACAAAATTAAAATATCATTTCTTAAACATGTCTGCAATTTTCTTTTGACTTTTTTTTTTCCGAATTGCTTATCTCAAAAAAATTTACTGACTTAAAACCTTTATTTGGAGTTCAGCTAGTGAGGAAAATACATAAACAAAAATGTGGTTAGCCGTTTCCGATATTAGAGATCCAGTATGGCAGGTTTTACTGTATAAATATTTCTATTTCATAGAATAAAAGATAATTTTTGTGTTATTTGTGTCAGTTTCCTGTCGTGTAAACGTGAACAATAAATATATTTCACTACGCAGCACACATTTTCTAGGAAGCAGCTGTCGTTCTCTGCCTGGCGATGTTGCCAAGCATGTAAACTACGTTTTGGTGATTCATTGTTCTTACAAAATCTCCCCGCATGGTCGTTGGAAAAAAAAATCCAACTCTTGGAAACAAGCTAGCTAATAAAGTGCAAACACTTTTACTGTTTTTGTGTTGGAGCGGGAGGGGGGACACACACACATTTCTTTGGATATTCATAAGATATATTTCTAGGCTACATTAATGATTGTTGTATGGATTATATCTCCTATTTTACTAATTAGATAAAATAACTTCTCAAACCACAGAGACTATATAAATTAATTGTACAAGAGCAACTTTTTTTTTCTGGTAGCAAACCTACATTTGGCAACACTGCTCCGGCCACCTTAAAGGCCCCCCTCCCCTCTACTTTATAACCCCCCTTTCGGCGTGTTTACGATCCCGTGACATCAACCAGGATAATAGTCACAGTGCAGTACAGGACAAAAGTATCGATCGACAGCGCTCTGTTGGGAATAGTCGCCGATTGAAATGTTATTGGGCCGAATTGCTGCCCCCTCTTTCCATTCCCTCACAATAATGGGTATTAAATAATCTGTACAATATGTAACTATATATATTTGGGGATGAAGGGATTTATGTCACTAATTTTTTAAATTCTACAATGTGAGTAGAGAAATAAAAATGCTTTTCTTATTTGCAAAATAAAAGTTATAGATTTAAAGAAACAGGATTTTGTCTAACTTTTTTTTTTGGTGCTCACCGCGTCTTACTTATCTGTTCGGCCACCTCATATTTACTCTAGTGAATGTAGAGACAAGAAAGGCACTGTTTAGATGGATGTGCACACGCAGAAATTTATCCAGGAAGGTCAAAATATATCACCCCCCCCCAATCACATGCACACATACACACCACGATTGTAAATCTGATAGTTGTTAAATGTTGGAGAAAAAAATGACAAGGAAAACTAGAAGATTAAAACTGTTACAATGTTTTCTTGTCAAAGAAAACATAATTTCAAGAGGGGGGGGGGTCAAGTGCACCCCCTTGCCCGTTACTGTGGGTGCCCATGTTTAGAGGAAATGTATCCTAATTTGCTTGAGATGAGACCAATTAGGAAACCATCTAAGATACACTCGTCTGGGATTTGAATCCGAACCTTCTCGTCGCTGGTAAACCAGACTAGGTGGGCAGTACTTTTGATACACACTTGGAAAAGCCAGGGAATTTTTGAGTGGCTAAACCAGGGGAATTTTAATATATTTTTGTAATGATTTACAGATTAGTGTCTGTATCCTACATTTAATGTCAACGTAAGTACATCCTTAAATTACGTAAGGCTTTTTTTTTTTAAATTCGACCGTCCTCTTCCCCCACGTAAGATTTTTGGTTACCCTCACCCCAATCCCCTACCTTATATCTTATATAATTTTTACAATTTGCTAAATTAGTCCATTTTAATCGTTTGGTTATTTTTAGACATAAGTACTGATAATAAAGTGAGTGATAAGTAATGTTAGAATACTTAAATTGCACTAATTAATATAGCCTAATTAAAATTTTATAATTAATATTTTAATTTTCTGAAAAATAAAATTAAGATTTTGTCTCGTTATATGCATTACGTAAGATGGATTCTGACCCCCTTTGCCCCCATGTAAGAAAATACGGAAACCTTCCTTCTTCCCTGAAAAACCCTGACATAATTTTAGGTTGACCCCTATTATTGTACCTAACTTAATTATTTATTGAGGGTGGTTTTTCCAAAATTGTGATACTCTCTTTCTCTACGCGAATGCAGATAAACTTCCAATAAATATAACCTCCCTAATCCCTTAAACCGCTAGCGTAATTAGTAATTAAGCGTATGACTCGAACGGTTATTAACGGACGGCTTAAACTAAGGTTTAGACTCTAGAGTGATGTTTAGGCGAGCTTAGATGAAGTGCACTAGTATTAAAGTTGGGCGAGGATGGGAAAATCATCACCCCTCCCCCCCTTTTACAGTCCCAAGCGGCCCACACAAGCAATCCAGTTTCTTGCGAGTCTGTCATCTTAGACGCGGTACAATTGTAAATGCGCCGGGTCTGGGTTGCCTGTTTTGTGTGCTTGTCTGTCCAACCTGGGAACTTTTCAAGCAGTTTTAGTAGTACCTACACAATGGGACGAGTGGTGTTCACCCAAAAGTGGCGCGGTCTTGAAATAGATACATAGACCGCAGTTCCGGGATGTTGGGGTGGCTAGCTGGCTGGCATCTTACTTGTCTTGTCGCGTCATTCACTAGACTAAAAGTAGTGAACTCTTAAATAATTATTGTAATCACACCTAGGTATTTTCTATTCGTTGGTACAACTACAGTCAAATTTTCATAGGAAGGACCTTTTAGAAAATAAAAACCCTTTTCTTTCGTGGTTCATATTGATAACATTTATTTTATTAGTGTTTGATAGGTAAGATTGATATTATCAATCAAATATGAGAGCTGATTCTTAGGAACCGGTATCTGACAGAAACGTTACTAAATGTAGTTTCGAGTATTCATCTGCAGCTGCCATTTTTGATAGGCCTCGATATTATCACCTTAATCAGTTGTCTGTATTAATAATATAAATCACAACTTGTGAATGTGGGGAATGCCAGGCCTCCACCGTGGTTCGGATTCCACGTTAAACTGTAGGTCCTCCATTTCATCTCAACAATCACCCAACCATTACACATTAGCTTAAGTGCGTACAACCCGAACGGGTAGTAAGGTTTGCTGGTAATGATAATTATGATGATGATGATTAATAATAATAAACAACTTGATTTTGTGGCCGCATGGTCTATAAAGGCATGACTCTCATGTTAGACTAGTCTGCCAATCACAGGGAGATCGGGAGTTCGAATACCGCTTGGGTGTACTGAAGGTGGTTTTCCACGCATATGTGAATATAATTTCTATAAAATGCTCCCTTCCTCATCCCTAATTCATTAGTGTAAATAGTATTACGCTTATAGCCTGAAGAGGTAGCAGGACTCGGTGAAAATAAAATGAGTTTGTTTGTCTGTCATGAACATTGCGCGATAACTACTGCATGGAAAGGGCTAACATTTTAAAATCAGTAGCACTTGGAAGCTGGAATTAAAATTTTTTGGTTAGATTATTTTTTAAATTTATTAAAAACTGGATCAGAAGAAGTAAAATGATGAGATGAAAAAATGAAGATTTTTTTTGTCTGAAGAAAAAAAAAGCGTGAAAGAATTGCTCGGCAACTACCCCAGGCACTTAGGCCTATACTAGTTACCTATAAAATAACACATACAATAGTAAAATGTTAACAAAGTTTGATTTCAAAAAGATGTATTTGTGTTTTAGAAAATGCTATTAGTTTCAAAATGTTGTTTTGGAGCCGTTGAAGCGTTTGTCAGTCAATGGGTTCCGGTTAAAGATGAGGCCGGTTTAAGACTGTGAAATTGAGATTGTCCTCCAATTTGTTGTGGCTGATTAACATATCGGGGTCTGGTTGTTGATTTGGGGGTAATATTAACCTAAGGCATTAAATACGGTGTAAATATTAGAGGCATAGAAAAAAACATAACCTACATAAGCAAATATTATATTTGCTTATATTCAGGCCACGACTTTTTTAATTTAGCCGTTATTAAAATGGGCTTACACGTTCAAGAAATTCACCGCCGGAAGAGGAATGTGACAGCATTATTGGGGATACATGGTGTACCAGGCTGGAATTCGAACTCCAGCCTTCCGGTTCAGATTTGAGCACACGAATGCTAAAAGCTATTTACTTAACCAGGTAAAATTCTTGTAGAAAGAACGGTAAATGACAGTCACAAACGTTAGTAAAACTACTTTTATTTAATTTTTCATACCTCAAGTAATGTGATTTACATCTTTACCTGAATTGATATATTATCAATATCTAGAAAATAACAGTAATAATAATCAAATAAAATACTATCAATGTTGACCCACACACAAAAAAAAGTTTTTCTAAGATCTTTCTTCCTTTCAGTTTCAGGGTAGGTAAGTTATATGGTGTATCTAAAGATTTTTCTTGTCCATAGGATAAATGTTGCAAATTAAAATTGTTATTATATTTGTATATTTTGAAAAGCTTAAAAAATCATTTCCTTATCAATAATTTACCATTTTAAAAAAAAATCTCACTGGTCTTAGGTTTATGCCTAGTTGATGTGTTTTTTCTTAGTTACTAATCCTTTTGTTTACAATTTTTATATTCTAAATGATTGCTCTCATTTAAATCTAAATTTTAAATCACTTCTTTAGTAATTATATATTTATGAAGTAAAATAAAACGGGAATATATTTTCCAAACTAATGCATATACACAATAGTTAGCATTGCTGTTTAAATTTGAAAACATGTACGCCGCTTGTTTCATATTATTTTCAAACGCCATACAAGCCTTGTTAGTTAATGTCAGTCGCACAAATAAAAACTGGTTTAAAGGTGCAATGTAAACCAGCCATGTGTACTTGTCTACCCGTAAAATGGAGCAATATTGCAACACTGTGCGTGTTATTAGGGATCGTGTCGCTTCTCTCTCATGCTACTTGCACGCCGACCGACCGCTTAGCGAAGCTCCCCTCCCCTCATTTCCCCTACTCAGCCCTGTTATTATGTAAAGAAGGACAACCCCTTCCCCCTATCTTCTTTTTTTAGTTTGATCGGTTGATGTTTGTGGAGGGGGGGGGGGGG
>CABFVX010001206.1:23342-37186 GCA_902151425.1 Timema shepardi
GCCATATTGACCCCCTTCTTCCATGTTAGGTAACTATTATTGAACGGTCTTCCTGTCTACAAACTTTGATAAGTGGCTGTCCTTATGGCTTTGTCTATTTTTAATGGGATAAAGCAGGTATTTTACAAGTAGCTGTGAGACTGCTTACACGTTTCTTATAGGCGGGACTAAGGCCCTGTATGGGGCCTCGCTCAGATTCGTCTGGTCAAACATTTCCAGCTTCGTGCCTCTAATAATATGGTCACACCAGCTAAACCACAATATTAAACTAAACACATTTTTTTTAGCACTGCGCTTAAATACACTTTATGGTTATACACCTATATATTAATTACTCTAATGTGTTAGCAATGAAGGATGGGTTTAGATGAATTATACCCGCATTTGTGTGGAGTGAGAGTGGAAAACCATTTAGGTATAGTTCCTTTCAGTACACTCCACCGGGATTAGGACCCCGATCTCCTCGTCATCGGCAGTCTAGTTCAAACCTGAGCCCGGGGTACCGGGCCATGTTACCAAATAACAATACTGTCCTGTAAAAAAATAGTATTTATGCTCACCCTAGACAACCTATATATAGTCTTCACAACATACATGTTGACCTCGCTGGTCCTGAGGTAAATTGCTCGCCTCAGCACCCGATGTTTGTGTGTTCAAACCTAGCCGGGGTCAACGGACTTTCCTTGAGTGATGAAAATATGTAGCACGACTTCCTTCGGAGGGGAAGTAATGCCGTCTGTCATGTCAATTGTGGCATGTAATATAATCCTAAAAATTATGTTAAAATACCTTTACCGGCAAAATTGGTAAGCTCTTTCACTCTCGCTCATAGAAATTCTCGTATACTGATATAATCAATCGGTTCAGAAAGTGCGCTTTAAATACAGTACCTCAAATACATTTTATTTAAAAAAATAATTTGAGCTCGGTTAAAAATAAAATCTAATTAATCTAAAATATTGTGGTCTCGCCGCATTTTCAAATAAAAATCTCAAAAAAGGATTATCGTAATTTATTCCCCCGCTCTTAGCCTCTCGTGGGTGTAGGTGCAACTATGAAGGGTACAACGTCTCTAGTAATGTGGAGGAACGATAGCGCGATGTCTGAGTCTGTTCCGGCGCGCTGTACAGTCTTGTAAACCTTGCGGACGGTCTGGGAAGGGGCCTTATCGGGGATGGCAGATCATCGCGGTGTAAGATCGTTCATTCGCTCACTACACGAAGCAAGAGGGGCCAACATCCCTTTAATAGCTTTGGATATGTACAGTAATATGTATATAAATAAATAAAACAATTGAACAAGAACTCAACACAAGGTCTTGCAGAACAAATGCTTTGGCGAATGAATTCAAAGACTTGATCTGGGAACCTTTACTTGCTGTCACTTATACTCTGATTTGCATAGAAAGTCCGTTATTTCGACATCTGGAAAAGTTACAAGATCTACTTTCACGTATTCATAGAAGTCGTGTGATCTGCAAATGTCACTTTTGATAGATATTATCAATACTGTACTGATAAAATAACATTAATAAAAAAGTAAAAATGTGTGTCGCCAAAAAGTGTGTTTGTATTTTCTAAGAGTCTCTTCAAACTGTTTTCCTAACTTCAGATAAGTATATCTTTATCGCAATACAATTTACTATAGCGCTAATCTACTTTCTGTTCTCTACCATTCTCCTACAGTTTTTTTTTTAAAAACAAGGTTGATCTGATTAAAAGTGAAATTGTCATAGGAAGAATGTTTTGTGCAAATAAAATTAAATGTAGCGCACCAACGGTGATATAATGCAGCTATTTGTTTATTAAGATGAGAAAATCTAAAACGAAGGTGTTCTTATTAAAATAAGTCTAAATTATTATTATTATTATTATTATTATTATTATTAGCACCGCGTCTTACTACCCGTTCGGGTTATACGCACTTAAGCTAATGTGTAATGGTAGGGTGATTGTGAGATGAAATGGAGGATCTACAGTTTAACGTGGAATCCGAACCACGGTGGAGGCCTGGCATTCCCCACATTCACAAGATGTCTTGTCAGAGGTGAAGGAAGGGTTTGGTAATCAGATAAATATGTGCCAGGACCGAGGATTGAACCCCGGACTCTCAACACAGAAGTCTTGACACCTTACCCCTAGACCGCCAGGTCACCGTTAATAAGTCTAAAAAATACATTTGTCTCCATTTTAGTCATATTCGTAAAGTACCTTTTTATACATTTCAAGTTATATTATGGTTTGTATATATATATATATATATATATGTGTGTGTACACAAGAAAACCTTTTATTGGCTAAAGGTATAGTAAAATTTTCTAGTTATAAAAATTATATTTCAAGTCTCTTTGTAACTGCGTAGTCTAGTTCAGCGTATTTCAAACTGGACCTCGCCATAGTTATAGTATGATTTTGGTAGGAAGAACATTAGAAGTTAGTTACTAAAATTACTAAAACAATGTTAATATATTCATACATAAGTCATATCATTTGCAGATGTTAATTTTGATAGATATTATCAATACCTATCAAATAACACAAATAATAAAAGAAAATATTATCAATGTTGGCCGCCAAAAAATATGTTTTGATTTTCTCTACTGTTCTTCCAACCAAAATCAGGGTATATCTCAGGCTCAGTGAGATAATTGTATATAATAAGATCCTTTGTGGTTCACACTATAAAATAGCATCATTATATTAGGATTGACAATTTTAAGGTCTTAATAAGACATTACCAAAAGCACAGCCATAACATGTGATGTTTTCTGTTGGTTTCATACTTTTATGCCTACAATTTAACTGTTATTGAAAGTTCATAATATTAATGTAAATAATTTTAGGAGGGCTCCGGAATGTTTTTTTTTCTGGTACAAGGGCTCTTTTGGTTTAATTTTAGAGAACCCTTGGTTTACTTCACTACTTATATGGCACGATATAATATCACTTTAATTTATATATATATATATATATATATATATACATATAAATTAATCAGTGTAGTATATATATATATTATATATAATATATAATAGTCTTAATTTATGGACACTCCATTAATTTAACACACAAATAATCATTAATTTACTTTAAGGTGTGTTATATAAAGCAGGACTGTGGAGTCGGTTCGCCAAACTTTCCTACTCCTTCATATATGACTAAAGTAAATTAATCAGTGTGGTAGTGCGTATAACCCGAACGGGTAGTAAGACGCGGTGATGATAATAATAATTAGTGTAGTAACAATTGACTACATTAAAATGCTTCATGTGAAGCTTCTTTGGCATTGTGAATTTGTATTTAAATACATTTGTCAATCCAAACTACAAATATTGGTTCTAGAGAATTACAAAAGTATAAAATTAAAATGATATATTTACCATAATATTGTTATAGTATTTGAGTTATTATTTTGAAGCCGGAGTCTGTACATTTTTACCAACTCTACGACTCCAACTCCACTTTCTTACTAATGGACATCTGGGGCACCTTTGAGAAAATACAAACTTTTTAATAATATTTTACTATATAGTGTCTATCAAAAGTTGCACTACAGCTAACCTGTCTTGACGTATGCATACGTTAAAGAAGATCTAACTTTCCCTAGCGCTCAGATACACGTTCATTTTTAAGACAATTGGGGTATGTCATTTAACTGACGAATAACTTCTCTTCGGCTCTCATCAAAGTGGCTGGCTGTCCCTGTAAATGCCAATACAAAATAATGGCCACTCTACGTTCAAAGATCACAATAAATAAAATGTATTTTTTCCCCATCAACTTTTATACGAGTTGATTGGTGATTGCAATCGCGGTCGAGAGAGTTTACTTATGTTTCTCCCCTCACGGCGCAGTTCGTGACGTGTCGAAAATTAGCATCGCCAATTTGTTACGGTACAGTTTGGAATGTGAAGGCGTGTGTGTGACCTCTTACAACGGACCTTTGTCAAAGTGACTAGGACGACAAACTTGTGAACTAGGCAGGGTAAAGGGGGACCAAAGTCAGGGGGGTGGGGGCACACACGCTAAAAATAGTACAGTTCACTTTTCATGGGCAGAACCTTTTCTGGCAGCTAGAAACAATACCAGATATACTCAGGCGTCAGGATATATATCTTAATACCTATAAAACATATTTTGATAAATTTTTTTGGTGCATCGCATACAATACTCATGTGTACATACATACAGGTCATGCATTATTCCCTGGTTATGGAAACATATTTTACAGGTCATTGTCATATTTGGGCATATTGAGAGGATGAGTGAGTATGGATCGAGTGACGAAACGAATATATGTGTATGGATCAAAAGGAAGGGGGGGGGGGGGTGTCAAATGGAAATTTTGTTATTTAATCAAATATAAACTTGNGGCAATGTAAAATGTGGCTAAATGTTGTATATGGTTGTGGGAAAAAAAAGAAACATTAAGAGTTTTTAAAATAAAATAACATGTATGACTTGGTGTATGTATGTTGTGAAGCGAAGGGAGTATGTAAGGATAGGAAAGTGTGGGGAAATTTAGCGAGGATGGATTAAATAGGAAGTTTTTTTAGTTACTGCAGTTTATTGCCTACCCCCTAAGGGAATGGAGTGATTAGGTATGTAGTGCTTGTCATTTTGCATTTTAGATCAAATTTTCTTGGTTTGCTGCAATTTTAGGCATTTTTGGGGATTTTTTTTGCATTTGTATTAAATAAACTTATTTTTAATATACATTTTATGGATGCATAATTAATACTCAAACATTCTTTTTTTTAAACACAACAGATGGGATGGGAAGATGTAGTTATTGAACTTGGTGTCCTCTTTGCGTGTGTGTTTGTGAACTACACACTCCTGGTCAGAGAATACACCTAGACTGGAGAGAGTTGCGTTGGGTAGGGATTACTTCTGAATGTTATATTTGGCATAATGCTAGAGTTTAGTTGTTAAAAGACTTTTCATTGCATATTTCTTAGCTTCCATTAATTTTGTAAAATGCGTGTTTGATTGAGTTGTATACATTCATTATGAGTTTTCGCTCATGTTTTTAGTTTTTGTTGTTGATCATTTTAAAGTCATCCAAGTCCGTGGGCCGCTAATAATATGATAAAATGTTTCATTAATGTTAGCTGCAAAATTTTATTTGTATTCTATAAAAAAAGCTATTAATAGGCCCTATGAAAATTATTATTATTAGCACCGCGTCTTACTACCCGTTCGGTTTATACGCACTTACGCTAATGGGTAATGGTAAGGTGATTGTGAGATGAAATGGAGGACCTACAGTTTAACGTGGAATCCGAACCATGGTAATTGCTCTTTAAAACGTCAATGCTAAAGGGAATTATAAGCAATTTTTTTTTCTACCGCGTTTTAAAACCCAAACGAACTATTCGCATTTAATTAAGTTAACGTGGAATTTAGAGGAAATGCACTCGCATGTGAGTGGAGGGAAAGTGTGAAATCGCTTTAGAAATATATGCGGATAGCCTGGACGGATGACAAGATGCGGTGCACGTAATAAATAATGTGTCAAAACACATTCGCGATGTAAATGAATGTGCGGTTTTTTTTCGTAGCACTTTTAGCTGTCAGAAGAGGCAAAGGCTACCACTAATTGATTAAAAAGTATAGCCTATTATTGGGTTCCTACGGTTAATACGAGGGAGTGCGGGTGATATATTGATATAAAAATATAAAAAGGCATTTGATTTTCTTTTTTTTTTAGCCGTTCATTTTCCGACACATTTTTATTGAAAAGGCAATAAATAGCCTCCAAGGTATGTTTTCAATGTTAGATGTTTCCATCATCCGTCATTATAATAATGCCACCTTTAAACACAACAAACGGGATAATATCATGCTATTATGTTTCCGGAGTAAGAAGCCTCCGCTGTGTAATACTACCCTACCCCTTCAGCTTCAAGGCTTACTTCATACTACAATACAAGCAATCAAACCCCTTACCGTTGATTAAATACTAGGCGGAAACAACAATTTGAGTGCTATCTTATTAGGAATATTTGCGCCTAATTTCTGGTGAAAGGGAAGAAACGAGTAGTTAGCTCTGGGAATTGAACCCAAGGTACTCGAATATTGTTAGGTCGACAGCTTAGGTGTCGACCATCAACTATAGTTTAAGGTAGGAGTAGCTTAGATAAGTGACAGCCAGGGGGGTCCAAAGGGGGAAATTGCTCCCCCCCCCCTGAGATTCTGTGGTTCCACAAATATTAGAATTTTGAAACATTTTTCTTATGTTGTATCTTATTTTCAAGCGACAAGGATTGCCTTAAAAAGCGTCTTTAGAGGTTTAATTTAATGAATTTTCCCGTGGGAGGACCCCCAGACTGGGGGATATTCCATATCCCCCGGCTTACCCTCACCTAAGGAAAAATTCTGCGGGCACCCTTGGTGACAGCAGAAGTTATTTATTCCAAACATTTGTTGAACATATTATTACAATAAAACTTATTATTGACAGTATTGTGCCACCTCAGCAAATAATAATTATTTCCGAATATGTTGATATTAGTGACTTTCAGCTAATGTTTGCGATAAGAACCTTGACTAGCTGACACTTCTACCGTAGATGGGGTACACGTAGGCTACACTAACATAGTTCTTAGGTCGAACATTTAATTTTACAAAAGGCTTCATTTTATTTTATTCCCGAATCACAAATTATAATATTTTCAGTTTATAGTTGAAAATTCAACATTTTGGTCGACAACTCTGTATAAGAAGATAACGTGCAAGTTCTGAAAGTAAAAAAGGCCGTCTAGATTGATATTCGTAAGCGAATCGGGCTAAAGGCCCGGTTTGATACCTACTAGATCGTACCGTTACGATTTATTCTTATGCATTACTTTGATATCTCTGTTTTATTCTACTTGTTCCTCTCGTTCTGAACCCTTTTGTCCGTCTCAAATTTCCCTTCTCTTTTCCCTCCCTTTAAAAGTGGTCACATTGTTGTGATCGATGAAGGTAAGCGCTACGAACGATTAGAGCGCATGCGCGCACTGGTAATCGACTGATGCTCGTCTTGATAAGTTTTGGGAGGACCGAAAAATGAGGAGTAGGGGGGGGGGTGATAAAGGGTGGGTAAAGGGGATAAGGCTGAATAAAAGCGGGGTGGTCGGCCAATTCAACGCGTGACAAACTGCCTGGTCTATCTTTTTTTTATCGTTGTGATAAAAGTTGGCTATTGATTGTTTTCTATTCGTGTGCATGTGGAGGGGGTAAGACGCTTCCCCTCTGCACTCTTGTAAACAGGGCTAGTTTTCATAATATTGACACGCCCCTACCCCCCTTCCATAATTAAGTATGGATTATCGATATTTTCTTGAAACTCATAGTAGACTAAATAATGTGACAAAGTTGTCAACTGCAAAACATTTTGACACACTGTCAGACATTTTGTTTTAATGGCTGAAGAGTAGAAGAGGCCTTGGCTATGTCCTGCTGATAACAAATATAATTATCGCATGATATTTTCTCCTTTTTGATTTGGTCATCTGATTTAAATATTAAAAATAAATCTACACTCGGATCCATAACAACCCAAAAAAAGTAAAAAACCCTGGCCCAGTGAAATAATTTTATGTTAGGCGTATAGTTTAATTTTTTTTAACCTTGTCATTGAATTCATTAGACAAGTTTTGGTCGTGGAATATTAAAGCTTATTTTAAAGCTACCATTCATCTATAAGTTTGAACAGGTGATGTCACATTTGGTAACTGTAGCATATTGTAAACTTTTATTTGTTTAGTATATGCCTGTAAATGTTATTCTGTAAGGTGATCCGGTTATAAACACGCTGTCCAATGTTAATGTAATGCGCTGTATGATTCCGGGTTTTGAAATGGCACGTAAACTTCCTAAATTAAAATAATGGGTATTGCTTAGATTTTGTTATGGGTTTTACATGTGCTTTAACGCAAGCGTGGCCATTAGGAATGGCGTCTGGAACTTCGAAACAGTATTGATAAGGATTTTTTTACATTATACCCTCCTTCAATTAGCCAAGGCTTATTTCAGTTTTTTTAGATTACTTATTAAAATTTCTAACGAACTCGTTGAACAAAAAAATTATAATTAAAACTTTACCAAAGTATTATTGCTACAAATAAAGTTATTTTTGAAGCATCACATAAATCAAATGATAAAGTTTACGGCTCAGCAACAAGTGATAAGGATCAACAAAATGGCTGATAGGCCCAACCCTAATTTTTTTATGATTTGCTTGGATCACGATTAACTTAACTTTAACATAAGGTTCACTTAACATAAATAAACTATTGTGTGATCAGTAAATCACGTAACTAAACGTAAAAACTGAAGCAACACACAAGACAATGGATATGCACGTTTGGAAACAAACTGTTCACTAAAATTAAACCCAAGTATTTATGGCTCAAAGGCTCATCAGGCTGCAATTATACTTGCAATAGAAATAAAGTGTAACAAGAGGCTACAACGGCTTAGAGTTCACGAAACTCGGAAAAAAAACTGTACCGAAGAATTCATATGTATAGCATAAACAAACAAATGAAGCACTAAATAGCCCTAACCTAATGTTCACTTTACGTAAAAGTTTTGCTCAAGAGTACGTTAGGTTAACTGCGTCGTGATGACCTACATTTAAAAACACGAGGAAAATATTTACGTTATGTTATTATTATTAGCACCGCGTCTTACTACCCGTTCGGGTTATACGCACTTACGCTAATGTGTAATGGTAAGGTGATTGTGAGATGAAATGAAGGACCTACAGTTTAACGTGGAATCCGAACCACGGTGGAGGCCTGGCATTCCCCACATTTACAAGATGTCTTGTCAGAGGTGAAGGAAGGGTTTGGTAATCAGATAAATCTTTGCCGCGACCGAGGATTGAATCTCGGCCGCCAGCATAGAAGTCTGACACCTTACCCCTAGACCGCCAGGTCACCTACTTTACGTTATGTTAAGTGAATGTTAACTTGATCGTGGACCCGGTATTAGCAACCAAAATACTAACTATTATTATGTTTTTAAATAAAACTCATGTTTTCACAACGGATACAATATAATCATTTGTTACAAGTGGCTTAGTTAAGAACAAGCACGTCAGCCGATGTATTTTAACATATTATACATATTTTTAAATTAATAAACCACACTAATAATCCTTTTCTCTCCCCCATCCCCTAATAAAGTTTATGCTACACTTGTATTGCATTTAAAACATGAAGGCGAGAGTTTGATATTCGCGGCCTTGAAGCCATAATTAACCTAACATTTGATAAATAAATAATAAAAATAAAGGCGTACAACCCGAATGGATAGTAAAAAACGGTGCCAAATAATAATAATAATAATAAATCATATTTGTCTTAAGAGTTTGAATTGTGATTTAAAGTAGTTATCATGAGCTCTAATTTGACACCACAATGAACATAACCGGTTAATAAATAATTAATTTATGGATATTTTAAGTAACTTCAAAATGGCAGCATGGGGCACAGAAAAATAATAATTATATATTATTTATTATTATTCAAGCTCTAACTTTGACATAGTTACTTAGAGAGGGAAAAAATAAATAATTAAAAAACCTGAGATTTAAGTACATATTGATATTCCCAAATTATATGATTTCCGCGTGGAATAAACTATTGTAAATTTTTCTAACGGAACCCGCCCTCCACCAGAAAAATTAGCTTACTTCCTCCTTGAAAAAGCTTTACTGTGGATTCACACGTTCGCTGAAAAACTAGCTCAGAACCACGTGACAAGCTCTAAGCCAATCTGCCTAAGATGTTCGGCACAGGGGAACCAATCAAATCTCGGAACTAAACATTTCACATCATTGCGCATGCGCATTTGACAACGCATGCGCTCTACAGCCAGAAGCAAGCAGACAGCTCCGTTGGCTTTTGTTAGTTAATTTGAAATAGCCCATCAATGTAAAGCGTGTGTATCAGTGTATTGGATTTTTCCACGACACTGTAGATAATTTGAAAATATATATCGGTAGAATTATCTAAAATATATATGTTTATAATCAGCTGGTTATACGTTAGCGTTGCATTATGGGTCAACATAGAGCGAGTGAATTTCTGCACCCCTCAAGCAGATTCTGTTCTCTATTTTCAGCGAACATGTAAATCAAGCTAAGTCAGTAGACCCAACACGCAATATTATTCTACTACTTGATTGATAGTTGACGTGTCAAATTACAGTTTTATTTTCCTTTGATTATTTTACTACGCACCATCTTCCGTGCGCACACCCTCCCAAACACCCGGTAAAGTTTTGCGACCAATCAAATCACGTCTCGTCCTACTAAAAAAAAAAGACCCGAGGATAACTTTAAATAAGCCTGGAAATTCCGTTTTATATCAAATAAAGTAAAAGTTCACAACGCGTTCATTAGTGCAACTTTGTACACCCTTTGACCTTGGCGCTGGTTTTTGAATGTCATTGTTTTTGTGCGCCCAGTGGAAAAAAGCTTGTTTGCTGGATCCACTCCAGTGCTAGATAATGAATGCTCTCCAGGAGGAAAGAAATTTAACGAGTGACGAGCCAACACCTGCCCAAATACACTAATTACCTTTGTATAAGTTGCCACAGGGGTTTATAAATAAAACAAGTTGTTCGGCAAGTGAGGAGTGGAAAACGTTTTCCTAGAAAAATAGATAATATAATATAACAATTTATTTTTCTTGAGAACAGAAAATATGTTTGAGTTAACCTTGAAATATTGACCAATTATTTTTGAGAACAAAACCTGTTTTATTCCTATCTAACAATATATTAACTCGGTGGCGAGGCATGTGTACACTAGTATCCAATGTCACCATGGTGGCATTCGGAAATGAAGGGGAATACGTTTTTGTCAGTTGGCCCATGTTTATACCCGTTTCACGCATTTTATAACATGCGAGCGATGGGCTGTCCTAACCTAATGTTTTGGATGCTTTGGAAAACGAGTCCATATCGGTGGTTATAGAACAATAAACAAGAATATGTCCAGTGTCTGTCACTATTAGAACAATAAACAAGAATATGTCCAGTGTCTGTCACTATTAGAACAATAAACAAGAATATGTCCAGTGTCTGTCACTATTAGAACAATAAACAAGAATATGTCCAGTGTCTGTCACTATTAGAACAATAAACAAGAATATGTCCAGTGTCTGTCACTATTAGAACAATAAACAAGAATATATCCAGTGTCTGTCACTATTAGAACAATAAACAAGAATATGTCCAGTGTCTGTCACTACTAGAACAATAAACAAGAATATGTCCAGTGTCTGTCACTATTAGAACAATAAACAAGAATATGTCGAGTGTCTGTCACTATTAGAACAATAAACACATATATGTCCCATGTTAATGTCCAGTGTCTGTCACTATTAGAACAATAAACAAGAATATGTCCAGTGTCTGTCACTATTAGAACAATAAACAAGAATATGTCCCATGTTGGTCGCTATAGAACAATAAACAAGAATATGTCCAGTGTCTGTCACTATTAGAACAATAAACACATATATGTCCCATGTTGGTCGCTTTAGAACAATAAGCAAGAATATGTCCAGTGTCTGTCATTATTAGAACAATAAACACATATATGTCCCATGTTGATCGCTATAGAACAATAAACAAGAATATGTCCAGTGTCTGTCACTATTAGAACAATAAACAAGAATATGACCAGTGTCTGTCACTATTAGAACAATAAACAAGAATATGACCAGTGTCTGTCACTATTAGAACAATAAACAAGAATATGTCGAGTGTCTGTCACTATTAGAACAATAAACAAGAATATGTGGAGTGTCTGTCACTATTAGAACAATAAACAAGAATATGTGGAGTGTCTGTCACTATTAGAACAATAAACAAGAATATGTCGAGTGTCTGTCACTATTAGAACAATAAACAAGAATATGTCCAGTGTCTGTCACTATTAGAACAATAAACAAGAATATGTCCAGTGTCTGTCACTATTAGAACAATAAACAAGAATATGTCCAGTGTCTGTCACTATTAGAACAATAAACAAGAATTGTCACTATTAGAACAATAAACACATATGTCCCATGTTGATCGCTATAGAACAATAAACAAGAATGTAGGCCGAGTCTACTCAATCGGTGATCGAACCTTGTCCTCTCGTATCACGGCCAGATATGGTATCACACATCTAACCTTCCGGTTATTGACCTTTCATCTAGTTTTCTCTATTCCAACCCGGAAGGTCTAGGTTCGAATCTAGGTTACGAGCATAGTGCATTGGCAGTGTTTTTTTTATCACGGTTATTCTTCCTCTTTCCAAGAAAATAATTAAAGTTTTTCTTTAAAATTCCACCCTGACCTTGAGTGTACCTTACCGGATAGCCCAAAAGCACTGCGATACGTGCAAGCACACTTCTCTGAAGCAGTTTTGGCGCATAATATCGCTTTGGATTATTTATAATCTTCCTATATCGATCCGCCGTTCTGTTAACTTGTTGACAGCTTACATTACGTCGTGTTCTTATGGCATGCTTTTATCAATTAGTGGAGTGGTCAGTGGTCGTCCTAACAACTATGGCGGTATCCATTCATGCTCAGTCGGTCTGCTGCTTTAAATATGATTGTTTTAAATTGAATGAAATGCACATGATTAGGTAAAGAGAAGATTCTAAGCGCTTTCTGATAAATGCGAACGCTTACAACCTATGACCGATATTAAAATATACTGTTGAGATTACTATGTGTAGAAAATTAAACTATTTTCTACTAGTAATAATCTTACGGCTGCTATTGTTTAAATTATTTGAACTTGTTTTTCTTCCTGAAGCTGATACAGATTGTGCAGATTATAATTGCAGTCTACTGTAGCGAGCATTTGGCAACACTGCTTGCTCGTGAGTAGATCGTAAGGTCAAGGACATTTTCAGACAGGTTTGTGTTTTGGTTACTTTCTTTTCATCTGCATCCAACCATGAAACTATTCATTCGACAGATTTGCCCCATGGTGCGTCAGTCAAATGTTTTCCTTTAAATTCGTGTCTGAACTTTGAATGACATAAAAGCTTTGTTTTAAAGTTGGGTTACAAGGGACGCGAGAAGAGGTCAATGTTTTGGAAGTTTTTATATAGCATAACTTTTTTTGTTCATAATAAATCATAGTTAACCGACAACTTTTTCTCTTCGTTTGTCATCAAATTGTAGAAAATTTATTTCTATGTTTCTACTGCTCAGCAATATTTGGTTTATTTCGGCCAAAAAGTGTTTTGCTATAAAAACTGCCAACACACTGGCCTTTTCTCGCATTCTCTACATCCCAACCGTAAAAAGAGAATAATGTATACATAATATAAAAATTTAGTGGTTTCTAACGGTGTGGAAACTCTTCTCATTGGAAACAGCTTGAACCTCACAATCTAATTTCAGTTTCCTTCCGTGGCATTACTGAAAATATATGTTTTATTAACCATCCGGGCTATCTGCATATTTATACTAATGAAGTCCACGTGCCCAAACTATATGGGGGTAGTTGCGAGGTCATTGTAAATTGACGGTCCGATATCTGGCTGTTGTGCTAGACCGCTAGTTTTCTGAAAGTGACTACATTTCCAATAACCACAACTATTTTAAAGTAAGCTTTACTACACATTCTTTTTTCGAAACAATTTATTAGCATCTTGGTTTTCCCTAATTAAAGATTACCCATTAAATATGCCTTTAAATTATACGCGTGCACTGGACTTGAACACATGTAACCTGCCTCGGTGGCGTAGTTAGCTAACGCGCTAGTCGTGTTGAGCTCTACTGCCGAGCATGGTGAGATTGAGGTTCGAATCTCTGTCGGGTGAACTTGGGGTG
>CABFVX010001206.1:37200-77795 GCA_902151425.1 Timema shepardi
GGGGGTTGTTCCTAAATGGTTTTCCACTCTCCCGTCACGCAAATGCGGGTTCACTTCCTCTAAATTCAATCTTCCCCATTCCTAATCCATTAGCGTAATTAGTACTTAAGCATATAACCCGAACGGGTAGTAAGACGCAGTGCTAAATAAAATAAAAATAATATACCTGTGTGCGCTATCAATGAGCTCTTTACTTCATTTCCCGTGTCTAGCTCTTATTTTTCAACATGTAGGCTATTAGATAAGAAAAAATAATTCAATTTTATGTAGAATTAACTGCAAATTACATATTGCAATTCTGAAGTACCTAAAAGTAAATCTTCATATTCTGCAGTATAATATTTAAATGTAGAAATACAACTATGTTGCACATAACATTTTTCCTTTAGTTTTTACATGATTTATTGTAGCATATCTTGAAGTATCCAATATTTAATTTAGTTTTTCTCTACACCTCTTTGAGGGATATCATGGGATTGGGATGGCAGTTTATTGAATGATTTGGGAACGATGAGTCTCACTTAATTTTTGACTCCCGTTAGAAGTTGAATGATTGCCGATTGTGAACACTTTTAAATGTAATAGTAATAATATTTACACCTCAGGCCGTGCTCAATAGTTATTACATACCTATAATATACCTAATCACGCCGTTCCCTTACGGGATGGACAAGCAGCTGTGTATAAAGCTCAAAAAACAACTTCCTACGTCTTAATCCGTCCTCCCTATCTTTCTCCACACTTCCCTATCCTTGCATACCCCCTGCGCTTCAACATCCATACACCGAGTCACACATGCTCTTTTATTCTTTAAACTCTTTTAATGTCTATCTTTTTCACACATTCGTTTACAACATTTAGCCACATTCTACATGGCCTACCGCTTCCACACATTCTACCTTAATATTTTTTGCTTCGTCGCTTAATCCACACTTATTCACTCATCATGCTCAAACCATCGTAAAACGCTTCTTTTACATTGAACTATTATTATTATTATTATCACCGCGTCTAACTACCCGTTCGATTTATACGCACTTAAGCTAATGTGTAATGGTAGGGTGATTGTGAGATGAAATGGAGGACCTACAGCTTAACGTGGAATCCGAACTACAGTGGAGGCCTGGAATTCCACACATTCACAAGTTGTGATTAATACACGTCTTGTCAGAGGTGAAGGAAGGGTTTGGCAATCAGATAAATCTGTGCCGGGACCGAGGATTGAACCCCGGAACTAATTATTTGATTCCCTTTCAAACCGCACTCCTTTGGCACTCACTCATTAATGACTGTCCACTCGAGTTTTTGTAACAGTTGTTTAAGTAGTAGGCCTATATTAAAAAATATTAAATGTTATCAATGACTTAAGGACGAGGAGGATAGTTTCCAGAGGAATTGCACCCCAGTATTTATTAGTGTGGAGAGTGGATGTAAAATAAAACCTTAATTGCATCTGGACGAGATTCGAACCTTGGCCTCCCGTCACAATCAATTCACTATTGCAATTTTGACGTTTAATAGTGTACTACCACCAATGAAAGTTTTTTTATAAAACGTGAAAAGTAAATTTTAACAATTATTTATAAACTTTGTTTCACTTCGACCCTGCTTTTGAGTGAAACTAAATGGGTTAATGATTTTATTTTAATTCCGTGTATTAAATTATTATTCGTCGCCAAAACCTTCCTTCACCTCTGACAAGACGTGTATTAATCACAACTTGTGAATGTGTGGAATGCCAGGCCTCCACCGTGGTTCGGATCCCACGTTAAACTGTAGGTCCTCCAGTTCATCTCACAATCACCTTACCATTCATTACACATTACCGTAAGTGCGTATAACCCGAACGGGTAGTAATCGTCTCAGAGTTTCACTTGAATAATTGATACAACGCTCCTTGATAACATAATAGCATGGGGGGTTGAAACAATGCATTGGACAGTCTGACTCGACGAACGTCATTGAAGAGTTTGAGAGGAGAGTGGGGCTGGGTCTCCACTGGCAACCGGGGAGATTCCGCGGCTCGATACACTGCGACTGACGTCATTCAGTCACAACAAACAACCTGTCCATCTCGACGTGTTGACCGATTGCGCATGCGTGCGTCACGTGCTCTCAGGGGTTAGTTCACTTTATTAGGCCCTGACCCTCTCGTCACCCTATCACGTGATCATTTAAAACCACGGGGGTGCGTAGGAACTGAAGAGAGTCTTGCCGGGCCTCTACACAGTCCTTACCTAAGGGAATTTTTAGCTTTATTTAGTCTTGGTCTAGGGGTAAGGTGTCGGACTTCTATGCTGGGAGTCGGGGGTTCAATCCTTGGTCCCGGCACAGATTTATCTGATTACCAAACCCTTCCTTCACCTCTGACAAGACTTCTTGTGAATGTGGGGAATGCCAGGCCTCCACCGTGGTTCGGATTCTACGTTAAACTGTAGGTCCTTCATTTCATCTCACAATCACCCTACCATTACACATTAGCGTAAGTGCGTATAACCCGAACGGGTAGTAAGACGCGGTGCTAATAATAATAATAATAATAACTCTCTGAAAGGTCTATTTTCTTACCAATATCCTACTATATTATAGATTTCTGATAGGAAAAAAGACCTTTCAGAAAACAATTCCTACCGTGAACAGACTTTACATGATCTATATTCGGTGACCTGGCGGTCTAGGGGTAAGGTGTCAGACTTCTATGCTGGCGGCCGGGGTTCAATCCTCGGCCCCAGCATAGATTTATCTGATTACTAAACCCTTCCTTCACCTCTGACAAGACATCTTGTGAATGTGGGGAATGCCAGGCCTCCACCGTGGATAGGTCCTCCATTTCATCTCACAATCACTCTACCATTACACATTAGCGTAAGTGCGTATAACCCGAACGGGTAGTAAGATGCGGTGGTAATAATAATAATAATCTATATTCATTATTAATTAGCATTATTAATTAGCAGAACTAAAGTGTCGAATAAATTGATCCTAAATATTAATTTGTGATCGTTAATTTAAATCAAACCCATTCTAATCGTTGGTAGAAAACCAAACGTGAAACTACCTGGCATCCGAACAAAATATACTTATTTAAATCTAGAGCTGAGATATAAACTAACGCACGTGAACCCAGGGTGATTAGGCCGTATACTGACCCGGTCAGGATCCGGAACGGATACGACCGCGTGACTTTAGAAGTGAAACGTTAGACCATGCGACTAACGATGCGGGTTAATTTGTTCTTAAAAGCTATATAATAATGTACTTACCAATAAAGTACATTCACGACTCGAGTTTACTCGGATGACAGCTCAAAAAGTTAGTAGAAATGGTCCCTAATTATTCTTTACGCTAACAGCTGAAATCTGTCACTTTGAATAACTAACTGTACCTAATGAAAATAAATAGTAATGTAAGAATGTGATAGTTATACTCAGTAATTTAGTCTACTATTATTTATATTTATTTGAAGTTGAGCACAAAGCTTATTTATAGTTTTACTTATTCCACTTAAAAAATAAATTATTCACTGCACTTTCACAGAAGGTCTTAACAAATATAGCTTCGAAATGACGATCTACGAACTTAAACCAAGTGATTGATCATGACGCAAACAAGTTTTTTTTACAATGATGCAACCACGTAGTTGATAAAAATATTTTATTCAGTTAAATATTTCGAAATACAAAATAATATTATTATTTGTTATAGTAAAAAAAACTATAAGTGTTTTCTCGTTCACAAGTACAATACGATGCTTGTATGAAAAGGTATTAATTTGTGCAATATGTTACACATTATAGATAACATTCCAAAACTTAGAATAAGTACTCTTAATTATGTTTAAAATATTGTTCCGGATCGGATAATTATATTTTATTAAAAGTAATGAAATAGTAGGTATGAGAAAACTTAAGCTTACGTTATTTTAAATGTAAAATAGGACAGGCAATTAAAAAACATCATTTATAACAAAACAGCGATCTTTTTACAAGTGTTGGTAATCCAAAACCTAAACATTTGACTTTTAAACTGTCATCCAGGTAAAAAAGCTATGGTGAATATACTATAGACATGAGAAGTTCACTGTATTGTCAGGCCCGGATTAACACTTTTGGGGGCCCTGTGCCAAGTAGAACTTTGGGCCCTTAGAAGTTAGTTCTCTAATGAATGTCTATGAATCTTATATATATCATAAATGGATAATTTTATTTAGAAGCAAACTTTTTTTCTGCAAACACTAATCAATCATTGTGAGTTTTGTAATCAACATATTAATTATTAATACTATTATATCATAGGGGGAAGGAAGGGGGGGGGGTATAGGAAGAAAAGACAGAAATAGCTTGATCTCAAGTGCAGATAAGCTTCTTGATTTCCGAGTTCCAACTTCCAATGTTCAAACCACTCTGGATGCTAATAGTTTAAACGATGCATTTATTATTTTTTGTAAGTACCTAAAACATTTAACAAAAATTTACTCTAGTTATATATTGTACTTTAAGGTTTTAATTATCTAAACCAAGAATTGCTGATAAATTTAAAACACTTTTAACTATTAATACCCGCTTTATTGAACGCATGGCTTAAGGCGTCACTCTCGCAATATATTATACTTCCAAGGTGGTGAGGTCGTGCCTCAATTCCGGTCAGGTGTACTGAGCGTGGTTTATTATAAATGATTTTCCCCTCTCTCGCCCACACATTAGGGTAAATTAGTAGATCTATATAGGTGCATAGCCCGTACGGGTAGTAGATGCGGTGCTAAAAATATACCAATAAAAATGCAAATTCGATCATTAGTTTTATTATTACTTTAACTAGTGTAGCTTTTTACCTAGAGAGTTGGCTCAGTTACAGCGAGTTCGACTGGTGGGATCAACCTGACATGGTTATAGTCCAGTCTAGCAGGGATATAGGCCTACATTGAACATAGATATTGAAAGTTAGATGTTTTCCTCGTAGATGATTTTCGACTATCAATGTTTTGTAGCGATATCTGAGACAGCGATATTTCTATGTGTTTGTTTTAAAAATAGTAATTTGTTATTATTAGTTTTGAATACAATTTTTTAAATATATATATATATATATAAATATATATATATATATATATATATATATATAAGTTTCATAATCATTTATACAAATACGCTTCAGTTACAGTTTCAATTGTTTTAAACATATCACCGATTTTTTGGTTCCATAACATCGATGTTTTCAGATGATGTTCCTTTTTCATCAATGTTACTTCATTAATAGGGATATCGACTTTTTACCTCAATGTTTATCCAAATTATAGTCCTATTTGAGGGCTTTCTATTTGTTTTTGTGAAGAGAGGCGTGACTCCATTCATGTAAATAAGCCATTCATGTAAATAAGCATCTGTGGATACGTGTCAAGCTCATTTAGTCTGGTTTTCTGGTGCTGGGGAGGTTGGGGTTCGAATATCAGTTGGGTGTATGAGGGTGTTTTCTCTAAATGGTTTCCCACTCTCTTTCCACGCAAATGCGGGGCATTTTTATAATTCTACCTTGCTCTTCCTTAATCCTGAACTGGAGTAAAACACAGTGGCTTTTTTACTTTATTAAAAATAAAAACATTGTGATCAAATGATTATGCACATTTTCGGTTTCGAGATTATGCCGAATCTATGTTTTATGTGATTCCAAACCTAAAAAAGTTGATTTTACCATTCTTTCTGTCTGTCTGTCCACCCTAAGGGATAGAGCTGAAATGGTTTGATGAATTTTATTCAATTTTTGATTTTGTCTTTAGCCCCCAAATTAAGGATGGTTCATAGATGATTAATTTTTAAAATTTGAAATAATTCAAAAATGGGGTCTAACGATTATGTTTAAAAAGGATATCGGAATTGTTTGGAACGACAAATAACCATGCAATCTTTTAAAAATGGCACACATGATTTGGTTTAAAATGAAAATCAGAGTAGTTTTTTGCGTGATAAGTAATTCAATTGGTTTGTTTTTCTTAAAAAAAAGTAAGCATTAAAGATAGGGCTTAGTTTGCTGAGAAATTAATTTTCCATTTTTTTTTCAAAATGTTCTTATTGATTTTTTTAAATCAATATATTTTACTCTATAGATAATAATGTATGTTGATTTCTCTAAATTAAATTAATTTAAAGCTTGTTTGCTGATGACAAATTTTGAAAATTTTAAATTTTTCTAAAATGGCTTTGAATATTCAGTTCAAAATAGCTTTATTGGAATTGAATAAACACACAACGCGGTATATTGGAATTGTTTTACATAATAAATAAGGTGTGTGTATATATATTTAAATATAAATACTTTTAGGGTTGTTCATTCAGCACATTTACAGTACCATATACTTTTTTATGTTATTAGGTTTAAATTGTCAACATAACTACTGTATATAATGTTTTATTGTTTGTAGGGATCATAAAATATTGAATTTTAATATAAATAATGTCGCTTATACTAGAGTATGTTCAATATTATGAATAAAAACTGTACTAAGGTTTGAAGGACAAAATAATGAAAATACTTTATCAATAAGATTTGTTTGGAAGAAATTAAATACAACGCTTGGCTCTTCACTGAATATTAAAATAAAATAAACATATGTTTTTAATAATTTTCAAAGCAATTCGGTGTTTAGCTTTATTTATATTTTATCTAAAGAAAAAATTTCTTTCAATTCATTTGTTTTGTGTTAGTGAACTTATTTAAACATAATCTAATATAAAAATCATAGTCCAAACCTAAATACACTTTGATTGACTTCACTTAAGTAGATTAAAACTCTTGTAGTACTCAATTCCGGATAATCTGATCAGGGGGCCATTTATTGGCATTCCTTTCCCCCTTTCTTGAGTTAGTCACAAAAAAGTACCCCATCAAGCTTGGCAAACAATTACTCTTTCAATGTTCGACGACTATTCAGAGATTCAATCAATGTTGAGGAACTAAACAATTACTTTTTATAAAAAAAAATCCAGTCATTGTGGCTTTTCCAACTACAAACTTCTTGGCTAGTTAAGTTGCATTTTTACAATTACCAATAAATTTTGAAACTTCAATTCCCCCCACCCCCCCCACCCCCCATGGCTTGTCTACAGTAGGGCCCAGGTAGGCCCCCGTTTTCTTACTCCAAATATTGTGTTCAATCACAAACGCGCGCGCACTTGCAAGAAATAATTATTAATGTGAGAAGGATGCATATAATTCTTATTACAATTAAAAAATAGCTCTAAATAACTTCTAAAGGCTTCTTATTTGATCACTCTTAATAAAATATAAAGCTATGAAATTAAAAAAATATATCCGGGAGTGGACCACTATAAATAGCGTCTATAAACAAAGCTAAATGGAAATATATTCTTATGAAGCTACTCAGGGTCAGTGGCGGTGGAACCAAGGGGTAAGTGGGCCATTGCCCCTGGAAAGAAGTTACGCCCTCCTAGATAAATCTCAAATCCCCCGACACTATCGAATATTAAGCTAAAAGATTGCCTTAAATAAACTCCAAATGATTTATAGTTACATTAAATTTTCAAAAATTGTCTGGAGAAGAACACTCCAAATAGCTTCTAGAGTTGTGTAACTGTAAGAAAAAATCAATCGAGGAGCACTCTAAATAACTTATAGGGCCATCTAAAAAAAATCTAGGCAAGGGCCACTCCAGTTAAGTTTTAGATTGTTGTAATTTTGAAGAATTTTCTTGCAATAAGCACTACTAATAGTTTTTGAAAGCCTTTAATTTTTTTAAAATTGTTTAGTAGAAGATAACTTCATACATCTGCTAGAGGCATCTACTTAAAAAATTCAAAAAAGAGCCATTTCAAATAGCTTCTTAGCAGACCCACTTTTCAAAATAAGGCCGAGCGAAGACCACTTTAAATATATTTTAAAGGCACACTCAGATTCTTACAAAAATAAAATCTATAACATTGCTAAATATTGTGGTCAGACCACTAAATTGGTAAGGTTTGTACACGTAAAGTATGAACGATTTATTTGAAGTAATCGCTCCCTTTCTGTACCTGAGCTCAAGCAACAATAGGGATTTACTAGGTCTAATATTTTGTAAGTATTGTTAGTTAAATTCCTGATTATTTTGATTTTTTTTATCAACGCGTCTTACTACTTGTCCAGGTTATACGCATAGATGATAAATACTCTAATGGTTAGGGATGAGAAAGGAAGAATCTTGAGGTAATCTAAACGCATTCGCGTGAAAAGAGAGTGGGCAACAATTCAGGAAAGTCCACACTTAATAGACACAACTGGGCTTCTAACCCCTATCCCTATCTCTCGGTTAGAAGCAGCCCAATCAAACACGAGATTGACGCCTTAGAGCGTTCGACCACCGAAGTGGGTATCGATCCTTAATTTTTTTTCCATACTTGGCACCCATATTTTATATTAACGAATTGTAGTACAGTTTCACGTCAACTTTGGTTTGTAAAATACATTATAAACAATAATTAATCTCTGACATAATTTATTAATGAATTAAACACCCTTTGGTTTGGTCTTGTTTTGTTTAGTGATGACTGTTGTGGGGATGCCATGTGTCAGTCGGAGTGAGTTAACAGGTGGGAGTGGCCTAACCAACTCTTGGCTCCACCCCTCTATAGTTCAGTGTTCCTTCCAGAGATAGCCCTAGGGAACAAGGGGCGAGATTTTAGCGTTAAGTAGATAACAAATTAACCGAAAATTAAGCTTTGGATTATAAATATTTTCATAGTAAATTGGTCTTAAAGAATTTAAAAATGGTAACTCCTTTTATAACAAGTCAAAACGCAGCGTTATTAAATTTTTTATGCTGTGTCAAAAATAGTCAATTTTAGCATATTCTAACAAACGATAAAAAAATAAATTTAGTAAAAAAACAAAAAAAGTCAAAAGCAGGTCTCACTTTTTAATTCTTCCTTTACAAAATAAAATAAGTCCCTTGTTCCTGCGATGCATTTACGAGGCTGTATAGGTTACGTAAGTTGGTCATGCAAACCAGCAAATACATTGCTCTGAAATAGGCCCTTAATTTTTAAACACGGAGTGTCGGACTCTACGTTATACCAGACTACTAGCGCCCTTCGATTAGGGAATTTCTAGATTAGTTTGGGAAACATTCTACGAAAAAACATAAAACTATTGAAATATAATATTATCACAAAATAAATATAAGTCAAAGTGACTTATTTGCCAGTTGGGTGGGGGCCCACCTGTGTGTGGCACCCTTGGCACATGCCTTAATGCGGGCCTGTGTACTGTTTGGAGAACTAGCTGTAAATAAAAAACTTGTGCTTATAATACAATACAAATAGTCTTTCACTTATTAAAAAAAAGTCTAATTATGTGCTACTAAGCCTAGCACTTAAATGTCGTCTTAACAGTTTTTAATTTAACTTGTTAACGAATATGTTAAAGACAAAGGGTGTGTAGAAAGTAATCCAATTAGCCACACACTTTTCCTCCCATTACCCCTGTGTCACTCGGCTACATTGTAGGAAGCAGGTGTCCCTTTGTGCAAGCTGGTACATCTAGTTGGGACTGGATCGTCCGCCAGATAATAACTTTGTTTCTTGGAAAGTAATAGGTCTCACTCCGTTCCACCACTATCTTGAAGGTCTAACGGTTTTACAAGCACCGGCTACCTAGGCTGATTAAATAATTATAGTAATATTCATATTAGTTGTAGTAAGAAGAAAATGGATTTATAATTATAGGAACGTACTTGGATGGAACAGCTAATTAGTTAAAACAGAACATGTCTTTAATGACAACATAGTTTCATACAATTTACTAATATATCTAATTATTCAACTAATAAGTTCTCTTTTATTGGCATATTAATTAACCTAGTATAATTTTTTTGTTGAGTCATAATCTTCATGAAACCTATAATCTTTCCTCAAGTACTCAAATTTTGTAGTGTCTTTAAGTTATAATATTAAAAACACTAATCTAGTCAATTTGTTAATTTCCACTTTTCATTTTGATATACCTATAATATGCTACCACTTAAATATTGTTTTGCACAGATTTATATTTTTTCCTTGTTTTATGTTAATTAATTTCAAAACTTAACTATTTAACAATCTCAATGATGATTTTTTTAAATGTTATTTTAATCGTTTTATTTCACTTAATTTATTGATAAATTAGTTTCTTATTGAATAAATTATCTTCATGCTATGTTTCTTATTCATATTGTTTAATTGACCAAAGAAGCTTTACCAATTAATCTAATTATCTGTTTCATCCAAGTACATTCCTTATATTATAAATGACTAAATAATACTAACTTGCAGTATTTCACTACTTATAATCAGTGTAAGAATAAGGTTATTGCTATTTGTGTGAACACATTTATAGTTTATTTTTAGAACGTTCGTAATTGAGGTTTAGAATAAAAACGATCCCCTAAGGTTAACATTGCCGCTGGCACTAGCATCGGTGTGAGCATAGTCTAACTGGATTAACACATTCGCCGAAAAACTAGCGCAGAACAGAAACGTGGTCACGTGACGGACGCGCTCTGAACCAATCACAAGATATCCGCTTAATCGGCGCGAGATGTTCTGCTGAAGTTCAACTATTCTCTACTCTGCTCGAGATGTTATACACAGGAGAACCAATCAAATCTCGGAACCAACCATCTCAAATTAGCGCGCATGCGCTGTAGAGCTAGAAGCAAGCAGACAGAGCTTCGTTGTGAGGAGATTTGAAATAACCTGTTAATGTAAAGCGCGTGTATCGATGTATTGGATTGTACCACGACACAGCATTATAATTTGTAAACAACCATCGGGAGAATGATCTAAAATATATATTTATCCACCAGAAAATAAAATATGTTGATAATCATCTGTTCTAAATCGTTGCAATGCATCATGGGTCAACTTAGTGTGTGAATTACTGCGCAGATTCTGCTTTCTATTTTTCGGCCGTCGTGTGAATCGAGCTTAAGGCAGCAATTGGGAATCTACGGCTCGCGGGCCATATACGGCTTTCCCCCAAAGAAATTGATTTGTATAAAGGTACAAAGAACACCTGTGCCAAAGTTTGAATTGAATCGGTTGATGCGTTCAAATAGACATGTAAATAGGTGGAGTTAAAATGAAAACTCGCTTCACTAATTCAATAAACCAAACGCCTGCTTCGGTGACCGCGTGGTCTAATATATCACTCTTCTGTTAGACTAGACTGCCGATGATAGGGAGATCGGGGTTTGAATCACGGTCGGGTGTACTGAGGGGGGCTTTCCGCTCTCCATCCATGCAAAGGCAGGTACACTTCCTCTAAATTCAACCCTGGTAGCTTACTATATGAGCGTGTAAGCAAAAATTTGCCACCCTAACATGTTTTTTTCACTCTGTCGCCTAAGAAAGCGCGGGGCCACGAGTGCCCACACCTCTTGCACACCCAAGGTGCACACCCACACACGGCCATTCCAGGCTTGTCAGTTTGACTGTTCATTTCAAAATTGATCGTGTATGGGGACCTTAAGGGTGACCCTGTTGTTAGGCCTACATATTAACGAGCGGAAACCGGCCCTGCTGCCGCCAGCACCTCATTATTCTAATAATGACGGCCCATAAAAACTCGCCCCTTCTAATTACTATACACGAGCCATCTTTTGTGAAACAAACGTTACAAGTGATTAAATACAATATATTAACATTTCTCAAGAGTTCGTCTGTTCAAGGTAAAAATAGCGCTGTCGAAATTAATCTCGCGTATGGAAACGCTTTAACTTTCTTTCTTCACTGTTTATCTCGATAGGTTCGACCTCTATTGTCTTGGGGTAAAGTGCTCGCCTTAGGACCCGATGTTTGTGGGCTTAGACCCAGCCGGGGATGACAGGTTTTTCTTGAGCGATAAAAATCGCTAGCACAACATCCTTCGGAGGGGAAGTATATATTATATATCCGTCGGTCCCATGACGATTAAGACGTGTAAAGGAACCCAGGAAGGTATGTAAAAATAACTCTCCTGGCAGAATAAGTGGGCTCTTTCTCTCATAGACATTTTCCTCTGCTTATATGATCAATCAGTTCAGAAAGTACGCGTTAAATACCTAATTTAAAAAAATCTGTACCATTCTCAAGGTTAATGCTCAGTCTAGAACCATTCGCACCCGCTTGTCGGACCCAGACTCGTAATATTTATTGTCTATAACAGCAGTCGCTGGTCGGGAGGTGATTAACATTACCCCTCTCTTGCGTTTATATAGTTGGGCTGATTTGCGTTCACCCAATCGGAAACAAATATACTATATTCCATTCACCGTAGTAATTGACTTCTGAAAGGCCTTTTTCCCTACCATAAATTGTAATGTATTGATTTGGATTAATCTAAATTATGTAAAAAGTCATGGATGAAGGTAATTTTTCTTTAAAGTAATATAGTTAGAGTATCTTTTAAAAATTCATCCATGAAGAAACATGCGTTTCTTAGAAATGATGTGAAAAGGACTTCACCCCTAAAATATATTTTTTATACCATCTTTCTTGTTAAAATATCTACTGCGTCAATTCTTGTTAAAGGGAACAACTTCATAGTATTTGGCAGAAGACGCCATTTATCTATACCAATAAGAAGCTAGCCTTCACAAAACGTGTCGCCAGGACTCTGTCTATTGGTTAGTTTTGAAATTGTTGACCAGGGGAGAAAATGCAAGGGGTATGTCATATACAAGCCATTGTGCGTATGTTTAAGGCATGAGGATGATCTCCGGGACCAAACATCTACACTGAGATCACGCTCACGCACGAGTCAGTCACAGTCCAACACATTATAATATAAGTCACTTCAATATCACAAGTGTGCAGTGATAAGAAAACATTTAATTGAAATATGTGCAAGTAATTTACTGGTGTAATATAAATAAACCGTGTGTTAAATAACAGCCATCAACATTGCTCTTTCTTTAATTAAATTGATATACCGATTTAATTAGTGTTCGAACACGGGGCTATAGACAGCTGATTAAACGGTATCTTTTCCTTACAGTGATGATAGGCGCTCGATAACGGAGCTTTATACAACCTATAAAAAATCACAGCATTTTATATCAAGCAATTAATCCGTAGTGAATCAATCGATGTCCGAAGCGGGGCGATCGATCACATAGTACTACGATCGACGCCCGAAAGAGAGGCGCGATAAACCGATTTTATTACAATTGACGCTTAAAGCGCGGCGCTTTAATCCATAGTATTACAAAATCTACTATATAGTAGGATATTGGTAGGAAAAAAGACCTTTCAGAGAGTAATTCCTACCGTGAATGGAATATAGGTGCACTTACTACTGTATTCAACTAAATATAGTTGTTTGGTCAAGGATAAATGTTCGTGAACATATTTTACATTCTACAACAAAACTATTATTATTATTGTTATCACCGCGTCTTACTACCCGTTCGGGTTATACGCACTTACGCTAATGTGTAATGGTAGGATGATTGCGAGATGAAATTGAGGACCTACAGTTTAACGTGAAATCCGAACCACGGTGGAGGCCGGGAATTCCACACGTACACAAATTGTCATTAATACACTTCTTGTCAGAGGTGAAGGATGGGTTTGACAATCAGATAAGATAAATCTGTGCCGGGACCGAGGATTGAACCCCGGACCCCCAGCATAGAAGTCTGACACCTTACCCCTAGACCACCAGGTCACCATACAATAAGAATAGAAATTTATTAACTTTTTTATATATTAATTTTATTCTATTTAACTCGTGGTTGTAAACTTTAATATGTTTTTAAGGATGGAGTCATATTGATTTAATTTACGTTCACAGACATTTAATTGTACACGGTCTTTGTTGAAGCAGAAAACAACCATGTCTTGTGAGTGCGCGTCTGGTATAATTCATTCACGACCTAAGTTTACTTGGATGACAGCTCAAAATGCTACCAGAAGTAGTCCCTAATATATCACTACGCCAACAGCTGACATCTACCACTTTGGATGACTGTAATGAAAACAAATGGTAATATATTAATATGATAGTCAACCACAGTAATTTAGACCAATATTATTTATATATTTATTTGAGGACGGGCACACATTTATTTATAGTTCTATTCCACTTTAAAAAAAATATTCACACCACTTTCACAAAAACTTCTAACGAACATAGCTTCAAAATGGCGACTGACGAATTTAAAGCACATGGTTGAAAATGACGATAAACAAGATTTTTACAATGATGCAGACACGCAGTTGATGAAAATATTTTATTCAGTTAAATATTTCAAAATACAATGAAATAATTATAAAATCATTTATTGTATGTACAAAAAATGACAACAATTTTCTCTTTTCCAAGTAAATACGATGCCTGTATTAAAAGGTATTGATGTGTGCACTATATTACACATAATCAATAACGTTCCAAAACGAAAAATAAGTACTTTTAATTATGTTTAAAATATTGTTTCGAGTTGGATAAAATGAATAATATATTAATATTTAGCACCGCGTCTTACTAACCGTTCGGGTTATACGCTTTAAGTACTAATTACCCTAATAGATTATGAATTTGGAAGGTTAAATTAGAGGGAGTGAACCCGCATTTGCGTTGAGGGAGAGTGGAAAGCCATTTAGGAAAAACCACCCTAGTTCACCCGACCGAGATTCGAACCTCGATCTCCCCGTCCTCGGCGGTCGAGCTCAACACGACAAGTGCGTTAGCCAACTACGCCAACCGAGGCGGGTGATAAAATGAAATTATTTAAAAAAATGAAATAGTATGAGAAACCCTAAGTTGACGCTATTTTAAATGTAATATATAACAGGTAATTAAATATCTTAACATCTATAACAAAACAGTGATCTTTTACAATTGTTGGCATCCAGGTGAAAACCTATGGTGAACTGACTATAAGCAGGTGCGACAGGTCTAAGTGGGCTGGTTCGCCTTTCCCGCCAGTTTATTCCTCTGAGCGAGCGGTCATAAAGTCTATGAAGCCCAATTTACACAAGTGAAGAAGATACATTTTTTAAAGGGTTTCATACTTTTTTTTATATTAGACCTACACATTGGTGCGATTTTCTATCTCCTAAACGACACACCTTCAAATAATGGAGTGGACAACCTTATCACCGATAGTCACAATTGTCCGACACCTTAGCTTAGTGGGTAGCGTGTCCCAGATTTGATTCTTGGTTTGAGTGAAAAATTTATCATTGGTGAAATGTGGGTTTCTTTCCCCTTCACAGTGATGAAAAAACGACCGGGGACTGGATGTTGTGTCTTTATAGATATAAGTTAGTTTATAAGCCGTGTGCTGTATGTCTCAGAAAGTGAATGTTAAATACCAAAAAAAAAAAAAGAAAAAAAAAGAAAAAAAAGCCACAAGTGGTGAATCGGCCATAAAATGTGGCGAATTTTAGTTTGCCAGCTCTAACAATAAAACAAACTTTTTCCTGACGGCGTGTCGTGTACTGATTGTAACTTGACATTGCCCACAGATCATTGGAAACCTCCAGCAAGTGTATTGAGTTCAGATAACCCGCCATTGTTTCTGTAATTTGTCACGTAGTAGGATTGTCAAATTTCGCATTAAATTGTCTTACATTTTAAAATCATTTGCGTCTGAGGCAGCTGTACCAGCCTCGGTGGCGTAGTTAGTAAACGCGCTAGATTCGTGTTAAGTGAGACTGCCGAGGACGGGGAGGTAGAGGTTCGAGTCTCGGTCGGGTGAACTGAGGGTGATTTTTTCCAAAATGGTTTTCCACTCTCCACGCAAATGTGGGCTCACTTCCTCAAATTCAACCCTACCATTCCCAACTCATTAGCGTAATTATTACTTAAGCGTGTAACCCGAACGTGTAGTAAGATGCGGTATTAAATTTTTAAAAAAGTCAAAAGTGTACTAGTTCAAACATTGTGTGTTATTTTTAACCTAGCAGCCCTGGTTCAAAATTGAGTTTATTTTTGTTACGGATTTTATTAGGACACACTGCATGTATGGAAGTATGAATCGGTGGTCCGCCCCTCCTACCCCGGGCTCGCGAAACCTGGTGCTGGTTGTCTATTCTTACCTCGGAACTCGCTCGTGGACCACCAGCTGATCCCTCGAGGGGCAGGAAGTGAAGGGTAACCTGGGGTGTTATTTTTAGTCTGCCGTGCCATTCTCTCCAGTGTTTGTTACGTGCCATGTTCGACAATAGGGCTGTGCCCGCTTCAGATGATACTTGCTCTCAACAGGGTTTTAAATGTGGAAAAATATATCACGTGAAATTAACCTGCACCGGTGAGCACGACTACGAAGCTTAATGTCAAGTTCATCTACAGTAGCCCCACGACTTCTTTGGTGCTGACTGACATTTAGGTATTCACCTAAGTTTTGACTGGCATAAGTCACAGCTAACACATGTTTTTGCAGATCCTTTGGCTCGGCGTAGGGATACATAATTTGGTCTGGTAACTTTTCAAAGCCGTCAGCTGTCAGTCAGCACCAAAGAAGCCACGGGGCTACTGTAAGTTTGATTTGCCGATGACTTGGGAGTTTGGGGATTGAATTCCGGGCGGATGTACTAGGGATGTTTTTTCCTCCACACCCGCCTCGGTAGCGTAGTTGGCTAACGCGCTAGTCGTGTTGAGCTCGACTTCTGAGGACGGGGAGATCGAGGTTCGAATCTCGGTCGGGTGAACTGGAATTCCTAATCCATTAGCGTAATTAGTACTTAAAGCGTATAACCCGAACGGGTAGTAAGACGCGGTGCTAAATAATAAAAATAAAATAATTTTTCCTCCACGCAAAGGCTGGTACATTTTCAGTATTACCTTCCTCATACCTATTCAATTTGGTTGTTTAAAATGCGTGTAACTCTTGATAGGTGATTAGAGGGGGCGAAAAAAAACCCCAGGAAACATTAATATAAAAAAAGCTATAGAACGTATTCAAAAATTATGATTTTTTTTTCAATTATTTCTGCCCACCTTCAAGTAAAAAGGGTCACTCGATAAACTTGTGTGTTTATAGAGGCCTACTCTTACTTCAATTTGATGAAATTTGTCGACGTTGCCTACTTGGATTTCGAAGCTATTTTGTGAAGCGGGTTGCATCTTGACTTGACGCACACACTCTACTATTTGCGCCTTGAAAACATTGACTTGCTTTTTAAAACCACCTTTTTCTTGTTTCATATCTTGCCAGGAAGGTTCCCACATGACATTTTCGTGCGTAAGCCAAATAGCCTAAGTTGTAGATGATCTAATAAAAATATGTTTAGGTCTAAAAAAAACTAATTTAAGACAAAAATAACCATTTTGTGACACTGAAGGACTATTATAGAATTATTTTATGTTTTTATAACGTTATATCTTTAAAACTCGCGGAACGAAACGTAAATTCCTTAACATGGGGAATCCTATCTTGAACTTTCGTGACGCCACAGGGAGGCAAAGTCATTAATAAGTTGATAATCTTTCAAAAACGACTCTTGGTCATGGAAGTTGAATTGGGGACACCTCTCTTTACGCGCCACTGCTCTACCGTTGGGCTATTTAGAAATCGTCCCGTGCTTATAAGTTATTTTTGGCTCACAGGTTGTTTTACTAAATCAAAATATATGACCCAATGCACGGCTATATTTGTTTAAAACTGGTGTCGGCAGCCATTTTGGGCCCTGATTGACTTTGCGATCTTATCAAAGGTCTGTTAGATTAATGATCAAATACGCGTTTAACCTAAACTTGTAGTAAGACATAGAAAAAAAACAATCGGGTAGCTGGTCGTTGTCTGTTATAGATATAGTTTAGTTTAAAAGTCGTTTTCTGACATCAGTCGCAACGTTAAACACTTTAAAAAAAATCAATGTATCCTAAATTTGAAAGATAGGATTTCACTATGATGTAGCTTATAAGATGGTGCATTAGTGTGATCGGCCAAGGTAAGATCGTTACTTTTCAGGGTAAATGAAGTGCACATCTACAAGAGGGGTAACTAATTGGATCACTATTTAAATCACAGAGAACTCCGGACATGATTTCTTGATATTATACTCTCAAGCTAAAAATATTTACTCTTATACATTTTTAATAATATTTGTGTGTGCACCATGTATTACTTTTCTTCAATATTACCCCCGTATTTACACTACTGATATAGGTGTAAGTTAATTTAGAGGAATTGAGTTCGCATTTGTTTATAGGGCGAGTGGAAAAACCATCTAGGTCAACTTGCACTCAGCCAGGATATGAATCTTGACACTCCCGCCGTCGGAAAACCAGATCGAACGAGGTTGACTTCCCATCCCGCGTGCCACCTATGCAGTTGGGATCAAATAAACCAACTCCCGAACATATATTTAGTAATAGCTGTGTCGACAAGTAAAAACGTAGTTTTCCGACTAAGTTTTGAACGAAACAATTTATATTTCCACCCACTTTAGTGGTCGAATGCTCTCCAAGAATCCCACTAGTCTTTTTTCGATTGAACTAAACCTCATCCTATTTGGACTCTTAATACTAGAAAAGTTGACAGGAATAAGTAATTGAAAGCCGCTCTAGAATTTTGATAAATCTTAGCAATGATATTTGAAATACGAAGTAAAAGAGAAATGTAAACCATTGGCTTTACCTCCAATTCATGTCAAGTCAACACTAAACTATAGTTATTCTCAATAATAAATTAGATGAGATGGTTGACTTCCGATTATATTTCAATTATACGGTCTAGTGCCAATATTGGCTATCGGCCACTGTCGGACCTAAAGTGATATGAAAAAGCATAACTCTCCCGTCCTGAACTGTAAGCCGACCTCCCTGATCAATGTCAGCCATTAATTAAATTGCCCGCGTTGGTGGGCACGTGGACTAAGACGTCAACCTCGTCTGATTTGGTTTGCCTATGACAGGTAGTTCGGGGTGCGAATCCCAGCTGGATACACTGTCTTTTTCCACGAACAGTTTTCCTATCTCTCACCATTTTAACATGGGAACATTTCCCTTAAATTTATCTTTATTATTAGTGTAAATATGCGGATGGTTATTAAGTAGAGATGTACAAACTACCCTAACCCAAGAAAATAAGCTGAAAGGGAACTTATTGACCGGCATTAAACCCCGAGCTTCCTAATTAAGAGTCAGCAATTTTTTTAAGTTTAATTTTTATTTTAACCTGTTTTTAGGGTAGATGATTGAAAATGAAATTTATTTCAAATGTGTTTTAATACACACTTTGAAAAGTACCCTGAAAAGTAGCTACAGTAGCCCCGTGGCTTCTTTGGTGCTGACTGACAGCTCACAGCTGACTTCTGACAGTCAACATTTAGGTATATACCTAAATTTTGACTGTCGGAAGTGACAGCTGCTAAACACATGTTTTTGCAGATCATGTGGCTCGGCGTAGGGATACATAATTTGGTCTGATAACTTTTCAAAGCTGTCGGCTGTCAGTCAGCACCAAAGAAGCCACGGGGCTACTGTAGCTGACCTCTTGCTTGGATCCACTCTAATGTAGTTTACTAGCTAGGCAGGCAGTACCACAATGGCTGCGCCTACTACGTTTGAATTATTTTTAGTCTTTTTTTTGGTAGAAATAATGTGCTTTCTTAAACTAACAAAAATAACCTTTTGGGGACCTTCTACGATATTTGCACTGTTTCATTATAAAGTTTCACAACTTTATTGAGGTTTTTAGGGCTTTTGCAAATAAACTTCTACAAAAACGCAAGAGTGTTTTGACATATCGTGTAAGGTGTCATATATTTGTGTGTAGAGCTTTGAATTATAGGTTTAAGAAATCACATGTCCCCCTGACTAAAGATAAAATTAAAATCAAAATTGGTAAGTGTAGTCTTAAGGTAAGACTATTTCATTTTAAATTGAGTGTACCTACATTCAATCACGTACTTTTAATGATCAGCTACCATTTGACACTTTTTCTCAAGACGGTTTGACGATTATGTTACACCCCAAAAGTGAAATTGGCAATTTCATGATTTTGGAAAACTTCTGCTCGTTTTATGAACTGGCTTCTTCAATTGCCCATTTTACGGACCGGGAAAAAAACTTCTGATTCATGGTGGGTAGCGCTTGTACTGCCCAGTTCATGAACTGGGCAGCTCCAGGCACTACCCACTTCGTGAATTGAACGAGTTTTTGTCAAGTTCGTGAAATGAACAGGTGAAGAATAGCTTTCATACAACCTTAAATCGTTTTAGAAAGCAAGGCTAAATTTAGTTACCTTGACATATAGCTGAAAAGGAATTCTATAAGTTTTTAGTAGATAAGACATTAATTTCCAGTTCATAAAAGGTGCAAGAGTTCATGCACTTTTTGCCCAGTTCGTGAAATGGCCAAGAGAAGAGGTAGGTTAATGGAGTGGACAGAAATTTGCCCGATTCGTGAATCGGGTGTGACACACCAGAATGGCGAGGATGAAGAGAAGATATTTCGTCACATTCCACAACACACTGCGCCATTTATTTGTTGCGTAACAGACCTTTATGAAACCATTGATTTTCATCGTGACGTGGTCCAGTCACTTGGGCGCGCATTGCAATTGCGCATTTCAGGTTTCGTAAAACACACTCACTTATTTTTACAGCTCTTGAAATCTCGGTTATATCCTAGCCCCTCATTAAAAAGTTTTATTGGTGCATTTAAAACTCTAATAAACTCGCATTATTTCCATTTTATTGTAAACTGGTACTTTTAAACATTTATTTGAGCTTATTTTAACAATCTACTATTATCTCCATCCGGAATAATATATTTTATTATCTTAAGTTGCAAACTTGATATAATTTCATCGACTGTTCTTCTCGACAGTAAACTGTACTATTGGCACTTAAACTACCATGTTGTATCTCGATCATTGAAATTATTTGATTGCCTCTTCTTTTATACATTCAGATTAGCCAATATTGTTTTATTAATCTTTGGTTCTTACCAACCTATTGCAACTTCAAACTATTCTCACGAAAGCTTTGTTTGCTATACTGTCTTCTGTTTTTATCATATTTAAAAAGTAGCCTTACTTATCTTGCTCTTAAGGCGAATCGTGCACGTGATAAAGTCGTCATGGGCCGAATTTATTTCTCAATGGGTAAAAATGATAAAATGATCCCCCCTAGAACTCCTTGCATTGGCCACCAAAGCGCCAGTTGAGCCTGGACCTTTGTGGAGGTAGGACCTATGTTTGCATTTATAGTGTGTTTTTGCTGGGAAGAACAGTAAAAGTTAGTTACTTAAGTTACTCAATCAATTTCAGTATATTCATACATCAAGTTATGTTATCTACAGCTGTCAATTTTGATTAATATTATCAATACCTATAAAACTACACAACTAATATAATAAAATGTTATCAATGTTGGCCGCAAAGAAATATGTTTGAATCTTCTATACTGGTCTTCCAACCAAAATCAGGGTATAGCTCAAATTACTACCGCTTATTTTAAATCTATACTTGAGTCATTTTAATACAAAACTACCAAGTGTGAACCCCCTAGTTTAGTGATTCCTACAGTAGCTCCATGGCTTCTTTGGTGCTGACTGACAGCTCACAGCTGACAGATAACGGCCTTGAAAAGTTACCAGAACAGATTACGTATCCCTACGCCGAAAACTATGATCTTCAAAAAACATGTGTTTAGCAGATGTCACTTTTGGCAGTCAAAATTTAGGTATATACCTAAATGTTGGCTGTCAGAAGTCAGCTGTGAGCTGTCAGTCAGCACCAAAGAAGCCATGGGGCTACTGTAGAAACTATTTCTTATCTTTCCGACTTAGTTGTTTGAGGCAGTAAAAGGGACTGCTGGTTGACGAAAGAAGGGTAGGGGGGAGGTGTTGGTTGTACACACTAATGTTTCAAGGCTACACACGAGTTTCTTGTAACTGACAGCTGAAACTGAACATATAAAAAGATTACCTACCACTACACAAAAACTATTACAAATAAACCGTCATAGAATCGTGAGCTTGTTTGCATATCACGTGGGAGACCTGGGTTCAAATCCCAGATAGGTACACTAAAGTCATTTTCCACATATCATTCTGAATGTTATCACCGTAGAGATAAAAGATTAAGTAAAGTAACATTCTACTATATTAATATATAATAGTACAGTAGGCCTAACTATAATACATTCACGACCTTAGTTTACTTAGATGACAGTTCAAAAAGTTACTAGAAATAATCCCTAATATATCCCCACGCCAACAGCTGACATCTGTCACGTTGGATAACTATAATGAAAACGTATGGCAATGTATGAATTTGATAATTAACCACAGTAATTTAGGCCAATATTATTTATATATTTATTTGAGGTCGGGCACAAAGCTTATTTATCGTTTTATTCTACCTAAAAAAAATATTATTCACATAACTTTCACAAAAGGTCTAACTACTATAGCTTAAAAATGGTGACCGACGAATTTAAACTATGTGATTGAACATGACGGACACAAGTTATTTACAATGATGCACCCACCCAGTGGATAAACATATTTTATTAAGTTAAATATTTTGAAATACAATAAAATAATCATAAAATAATTTATTACATATATAAAAATGACAAGTATTTTCTCTTTTTCAAGTAAATACGATGTCTGTATTAAAAGGTGTTATTGTATGCACTATATTACACATCATGGATAACATTCCGAAACGGAGAATAATTAATTTTAATTATGTTTAGAATATTGTTTCGGATTGGGTGAAAAGAGATTATTAAAAATTATGAAACACTGTAAGAAAACGTAAGTGTACATTATTTTAAATGTAAAATATAACATGCAATTAAAAAACTTAAGATTTATAACAAAACAGTGATCTTTTACAAGTGTTGGCAACGCAAAACCTAAACATACGATTTTAAAACTGTCGTTCAGGTAAAAATATGGCGAATGAAGAGTAGAGATATACACTAGTAAATGATTTATAGATTTACTTATTACCAACACACGGAATAAACGTAAAGCTCATCTTGTTTAGTTTGCTGGTAATGGGGAGGTTGAGGCTCGAATCCCGGCCGAGTGTAGAGCTTCCCAAATAAATGTTGATTTTAATTTAACATAAAAAGTCCTTTTCAAAAAACGTGTAGGCTGTTTATGTTTTTAGGTAGTTGTGAGAGATTAAATTACATACTCAATACCCATGAATTAAAAGCGCGGTTTTTTCTTACCGTGTACTAATACTAACAATATTAATAGTAATAATAAATTAAATTACTATGATCTACAAATTTGTAATAACAAAACTATCTGTTTATTTATTTGAATGGTCTATTGATAATTATTTCAATGATTATATTGGTATAGTCTGTTATATTTATTATTGTATTCAGTGGTTAACATGTCTTAATTGGTGGAAATTACGTCTTACGACTTTTCATTGTAGAAAGACTAATTTGAATTAAAAAGGAACGTAATTACGAGTAAGCTTGCGATTGTTTAGTTACGAGTCCGACAAGCGGTTATGTTGTTTGTAGACGAGCCATAAGGGGCCTCCGAAATAAAGTTAAACGTAAACATTTCATTTATGGATCAAGTTTGAACAAATATTAAGGGTGTGCGAAGCCAGTTTTTTCAGTTCGAAGCGAAGTCGAAGCGAATATTCAAGAATATTCTCGAAGTCGAATCGAAGTTCGAATAAAATTTAAACAACTAATAATAGCTCTTAAAACAAGCTATTTTTTTTAAAAAAACTGGATGTTTTTAGCCTTAATATATTTATATTTAGTTCAAATGCTATTAAATTGATATATTTTATCTAACTTTAATAAAACCTCACAATTTAGCCTAATTATGTAATAATACACAATAAGACATTAACCTTTTTAGAAAAAAATATGTAGGCCTAATAAAAAGACATTTACTTGGGCACGTTGGGCAATAATATTATACTACATTTGATTTGCAATTTAACTTTAAAAAATATTCACTTCAGGGCAGATTATGTTATAACTTATTTTTAAAAACGTGTATTAAGAATTAAGAAAAATTATATCAACATCAAACAGTTTTTATAAGTTAAAATAAAAACAAACATTGTAAGAAATTATTTACACAGGCAGTTAGAAGTGTTACTTTCTCTTCAAGTTATTTTGAAAGAATGTTAATTCCTCGACATGAATAGGAGTTAACGTTTCACACCTGGCAGTTACAATGTTTCCTGAACTAGAAAATACCCTTTCACTGCACACACTTGTAGCAGGTATTCCCAGGTATTTGAGGGCTACCTTGGAGACATTAGGATATTTCCGAGAACCCTCTTCCCTCCACCAGATATAGGGGTTTGTTGATCTGGGCACTCGTGGCGGATGGACTACGACTGTAATGTCCCACAATTGCTTTTGCCTTTGTCAAAAGCGTAAAAACCCCAGAACATTCTGCTTTGGCATCATGGATAGCTAATTGTAGGGAATGGGCAAAACATGGAATGGAAATAAACAGGGAATTAACTGCAGAACGAACATTTGTAGCATTATCGCTGACACAATATATTGGAAGTTTATCATCATTTAAAGCAATGCCCCATTCACAAACAGCCTGTTGCAATGTAGCTCTGATGTTCACAGCTGTGTGTGATTCATTAAGTAGCACAGTGTTCATTGTAAATGACTTGTACTCAAAGTCTGGTTTTAAATAATGACACGTCAGACTTATGTAACTGTCATGTGCACGTGAGTCCATCCACCTGAGGTAAGCGACAAAGCAAAAAGTTGGGGTAAATCATTAATAAGTGTACTACATGTTTCATTAAGTTGATGAAGCCTTCTTCCTCAACAAACTTGTAGGGCAAGAGACTCATTGCCAACATTTTTGCAATTTGCTTTGTAATTTTGTGTGTTATTGGGTTGGTAGGCTGCATGATTAAACCTTTCTGAAAGGCACCTTGAATTGATGATTGAACCAGTGTGTCTTTTTTAGGAGCTGAAGTAGTTTGTTTTATTGACACTTGCTCTTTTAAATTCATTGAATTGAGATGGATGCGTCTCTAGATGGTTTGAAAGTGTTTTTGTTGTGCTGGAATAGAGGATTTTAAAAATTAAAATCTTGAAATCAAAAATGTAAGTTATATTTTAATCAGATAATAAAAATATTAGGCTTAAATGTATTAAAATCAGTAAATTTGCTTGAATGCTAGAACTATATAAACTTGGGAAATTAAAGAAGTAATTTGTAAAGTCCAATATTACTGTTCAATCTAACACATTAAAATAAAACGTAGATAAACTGCAACACATGCTCTAAATAAGCTATCAAAGTTATTTTTATTCCAGTTTTAAATTTTTTTAAAAAGGTAAATCTTTTGGTATTACAGAAAAATATGGATTCTTTTAAAAAGAAAAACGTTTCTAATAGCAATAAGTCACCTGTTGGCGTTTTGTATTTTTTCAGGCATATTTTACACTGGGCAGTTTTCTTAGAAGCTCTCGTGAAAAATACCCATATTTCACTTTTAATTTTCTTTGTTTCGGACATTTTCGTAGGCTTAACCAAAACTATTGATAAATAAATAAGAAACAGAAACAGTCTAATGTTGCCAACATGAGGTCATCAAATTTTCCATCAAGTTTTTGGGTTAATATAAATAAATCATTTAATTGTTTGGTTAAATAAAAAAGTATAATTTAAAATTGAAACAAAATTTAATCAGTAAAGGGTAAATATGTTTGCTTATATTCTGTATCAAAATTAATCTTTTCGACTTTCAATCAAGTTTTTAATTTATCTCTTGGCGCATGCGTCATAACATTTTCTGTTGAGTAGAGCAAATACACGTGAAGGTCATTTCATTTCAGAATATTGAAAAAGATTCACTTGAAAAAAATTATGCAAAATTCAAAGCAAAAATATGATTTTAAATTGTATATTGATTTTTTATAAATATTATTTTTATCACGTGAATTTAGGTCATGTGGCGGTGAAGATAGCTGAACGTATTTAATTTGTGAATCGATCAGGCCGTGTAGCATCGAATATAATCGATTATTGAAATTGTGTAACTATCGATATATTCAATATTTCATCAAAACGAGCTATTTAAAATTCACAAGTTATTTATTGAGAGAATAAGAAAAAGATACTTACAGGAACATTTTTTTTAAAACAAAAATAGTGTGATCACCATTTATTAAAAGTGGTCACTAATCTCAGTAGAAATATTGTGGAATAATAATAATTATGTCAGTCACAATCAACTAGTCGTTTCATAACCATGGCCTTTTGTGTCAATACATAGATATTAAAAAATATCGAACTAATCGATATTTAACCTATAAATCGATAAGGCCCATCTTTCGTAAAAGTAAACAAATGAAAATAATTTGTATTAGAAGCTTGCGCCTCATACATATTAGTAAGTATTCTATAATTCAACGTTTATTTTTGTTTTAAATTGTGAATTGTGTGTGGTAAACATGAATATAATCTACTAGAATAATAGCTCAGAATGGTTAAAATTGAAAATACTTATATATTTTTTGCCGAAGCTTCGAAGCTTCGAATTTTTCGAAGTAAATATTTTTTGTCGAAGTCGAAGCCGAAGTTAGTTAATATTCGCTTCGACTTCGAGATTCTCGAAGCTTCGCACACCCCTAACAAATATATATATATATATATATTTAGAACAATCTGGAACAAATTTGGTACCATCAAACATATTTTAAAAATACGGATTTTTAATAGCTGGGGAACTGATATTCAATTTCTGTTTTTAACGGTGTTTATTTTGGCTGGATGGAAGTTAGGGGTGGATCCAGGAACCATTTTTTGGGTGGTGAAGGGGAAGAACTTTTACCAGGAGGAGGGAGTACGGAATATCTAAAAATATTTTCAAATTTAGCACTCAAAAGAAAGGACGTTTTAAGGTCATCCTGGACTCCGGATCCGCTCAGATGTGTTTAAATCTAAATTACAATTTTTTCGTTCTTTGCTTAACCTTTGGTGGGGGAGAGGGGGGGATGATTTTATATACACTAGCAAAAAGCTAAGAGCCTGAGCAGTGAAGGATATGTAGCAGCTTAATACCTTAGAGTTAAATTTTGTATCACCGTTAACGTACTATTTTAAAGGTACACCTTTAGATGGTATCTGTTATTGTTATTTGCAATTTCAAGTTTAGTCAGGAACTGAATAGTAAAAGCGGGATTTATGTCGCGCAGGTTCACGAAGACTAGATGTAGTGGGCTGTGTTGACACGACTGGATCAAACTCGATAGTCATAACGTTGCTATTTGCCTCAACGACTTCTTTAAAACAACAATGATATTGTTTAGCAAATTTAGGACACACCACATAAATATATTTTTACTAAAAAATAGTTTTTTCCAATTAGCTTCTTTTGCCATCTAGCGACCATATTTAACAAATTTATTCTTCATGCGAATACAACTCGATGGAGGGTTTTTAGCCATATTAAAAAAACCTGTAAAAAGATTTCTGGTAAGGTTCGAAAGTGACGACCTACTCTGAAACTAAAATATGTAAAACACTAAATTGTGGAATGAGCTGACCAGCCGAGCTTCAGAACTGCAACACGAGACGGGATAAACTGATAATCTTGTTTGAGCGGCCGTGTCCACAGCTCTCATCATCCGTCACAAGTTAAAGCTGTGAAAGAAAATAATAAGGGGGAAGAGGGGAAGGAATCCACTCTACCTATCGTAGTCTCAAACATTTTTATAAGTATTTTCTTTCCAAACCATTTCGCCGTTGTGTATGCCTAAACTCTAGATTTAGGTAATTTATTTCCCGCGCAAAGACCGACCTTAATGAGAGTTTTTGAGATACAACCTTATCTTGAACCAATTCACGTTATTATTTTACTACACCACTAACAGCTAATTTTGTTATATATCTTATATAATTAACTTTTTATTTTGTAAAATCAATTAATTCGGTTCTTTCCCACCAAAATTTAACACACGAACGGCTTGAGGTCAGATTGGGGCTAAACATTCACAGTTGTCTCAAACGTTTTAGGCTTGTTAGACCCACGTTTCTTAGAACTAGTATAAACACTTTTCTTTTTCCAATTTCCACTAACGTTTGGAAAATAATAATGGCAAAATGCCAATTTTTTTTTATCACCGCGTTTTACTACCTGTTTAGGTTATACACACATGTAGTAATTACATACTCTGATGGTGAAGGGATGTGAAAGGAAGCATTTTAGAGGTAATCTACCCGAATTTGTGTGGAAGGCAGGTGGTAAACCATCCTCAGTAGACCCGACTGGGATTTGAACCCCGATCTTCCCTTCAACAGCAGGCCAGTCCCAATAGAGCCACTGAAGCAGCTCAAAATGCTATAAATAAACTATTCCAATAACTGCACAGACAAAGCCGAGAGGCGGCGTCCACACCTCCTGCCAGGATTAAAACGTGTGTTTGTTGAACTACCTTTTTTTTTATAAAAAATACAAAGGCATTTTTTTCTGGTCAGCAATGAACACATTGGAAGTAAACCTTTCTGTCAGAAAAGGTCCTTTTATATGAACATTGGTTTGTAATTACGAAAGTTCTATTCCGGCTCTCGAAAGTCTGCTTATAAGTTTCAGTTTATAATATACGAAAGCTGAGACCGTACATATATTTATTACCCTGATCGTGGACAGGAACTGTTGAACCGCTTATTGTGAGGGTCGGCAGTTATAGCCGAAGGTTGCGTGTGGTTTATAATATGATCCGCTCTACGGGTGCAGTCAAGACCTCAACACCCCCCTCCACCTACTCCTCACGAGATGTGTGAATCGCGGTTAAGTGGGCCCGGGAGAGCGGAACCTGAATGGGGGTTAAGGGGGGTAGGAGGTGGGGTGGCGGCGTTCTTTATTGATCCAACTCCGGACAGGTTAGGCGGGGACGAGCAGAACACGAGACTCTCGTGTGTCGCTTCAGCTGCGTACTGGTTGCTCGGCGCGAGTTGACCTCACGGTTACAACTTTTGAATACTTGATGCGAGACTCCGTAAGCTCTGCATTCTTATAGTTCTTACGGGTCCTTAGAAATGGGAAATTGCGTGTACACATTCCGTATGCGCAATCACGTGACCGTGCCAACCATTGAGAAAGTTGGATACAATGCCCAATTTAACTCTTCGAAAGGAAACTTTCTAGGGCTAGGCGCAGACGATATTCCAGCTGAACAATAATTATTAACAAAAGTAAATACACAACATATTTTGGTAAAACATCCAGGATAGGTTACATATGAAAGGTAGGTTAAGTACAGTAACACATAATATATTTAAAACACGAGCTAGTTAGTTCAATTGCTATGAAAATACCATGAGTGCTTTCATTTCGATGCGCGCGCACGCTCACTTTCCATTCCTCAGTAGTCTGTCCAGAAAGTTAAAGTTGAGTCAACCTCTACAGAGTGATAAGGACTCTGTAGACAGTGTGGAGTCGATCCTTTACGGAGTACTACGCACCTTACAGATAAGGAATCTGTAGATGGGGCTTTTTACTTGCTATCCGTCGCGGTAGAGTTCAAAGGCGCACTCATTTGGACCGAGGAAATACAATTATTATAACTATCAAGGCTGTAGGCTAGAGCTACATTTTAAAAGGAGAGGGGGGGATTTGTGGGGGCGTAGCCCTCTAACAAAATAAGTCCAAGACAATATATGAATATTAAATGGGTCTAGAAGCCATTCGTTATTTTATTGATAATAATAATATTTAGCATCGCGTCTTACTACCCGTTCGGGTTATACGCTCTAAGTACTAATTACGCTAATGAATTAGGATTTGGGAAAGTTGAATTAAAGGAAGTGAACCCGCATTTGCGTGGAGGGAGAGTGGAAAACCATTTAGGAAAAACCACCAGTTCACCCGACCGAGATTCGAACCTCGATCTCCCCGTCCTCAGTAGTCGAGCTCAACACGATAAGCGCGTTAGCCAACTACGCCACCGAGGCGGGTGTTATTTTATTATTGTAATCAAGGGTGGCGGTTGATTTAATGACGAAAGTGGCCTTGCATATAATGTATCCAAACTATTGTTGCTTCCCCGCCCTCCCCCCGATAGGTAGATTTAGGGGAACATGCGTAGTGGTTAGAGCCCCGAAAAAGTTAGACGCGATAAAACGAAAAGTGTCATACAAAGATGGAATCAAGTACTGTCTCCTTTGATAGTTTTTAGATATGATTTGCAATGTTTTGGTAAGTGAAATAAAACGAAATTGTCTTGTTACATGAAATCCTCCTATAAAACGAAATAACACAGCTTTTACACAAACAAAAATCTTTAAATAAACACGAAATTAATAATAACTTGAGGTGGCCATTTCCAAAAGGTCTCTTGTCCAAAATTTTAAAAATTGAGTTATTGGTTCTACCGTATTCAGTATAGGCTTTTCTATTAGGGAAACCATTCATCTTGTTCCAAAACACACTCTAAGCCCTCTTATTAAAAGCTAAGATGGCGGTCAACTGACATACAATACTTAAGATACAGAATGTCTTTAGTCCAACATCATTCCACTATGAAATCCATAGTATTTTTTTTTCAAAACCGTCTCTTGTCCTTAGACTCTAATAATGTAACCATGGATAAAATAGAGAAAAATTATCAAATAAGCTTTGTTTTACTCCTTTACGTTTTAAAATTAATATAGTGGCAGCCCTGACGAACAGCTGGAAATAAAAATATATGAGTTTTGACGGTAGGTTATGTTGATTAGTTTACTGTAAAGTGTGCAGTTTTTCAAATATTTTTCTGTGTTTGAGTGGTTTATATTGATTAATAATAATTAATAATGGAAGAAAATCTAATTCAAAGGACTGTTGTTCCATGTTATAAAGGTAGAGGTAGAAAACAGGCAAGAAATGTAGAAATGTGGGCAAAAACATTAAAAACGAGAAAACTCTATTCATCTAAAGCTTTACCACGACTTCCTAAATGTCAGCATAATGGTGGTGCACTAGAATGTAAAAATCTTTCTTTACAAGATATTCGTAAATATCATCAATCATTTTATTCTGAGAAAAAGAAAGATGTTCAGGATAATTTTATTCTCAAATATACTATTAGTGAAACTCCTAAAAGAAAGAGAGCAAGAAATGAGCGGAAACAAACTACATTAATGTGGACTCGCTATTTCATTCCAAAATCTAAGGATGGGCAGACAACTCAAATTCAGGTTTGTAAGAAAGCATTTTGTAGTATATTGGGTATTGGTGAAAAACGGGTACAACGAGTTTGCAGACGACATTTTTCCAGTGGAAAACTAGAAACTGAAAATAGAGGGGGAGACCACAAATCCCACCTATTTGTAGATAAAAGGGGGGCTGTTAAGTCTTTCATAGAGAATCTTGTTCCTTTAGAGAAACATTACTGCAGGGCTGCAAATGCTACGAGACAGTATTTACCTAGCTATCTATCAATAGCAAAGCTTCATCGAATGTACAATAATAATTCAGAAAAAGATCTTAAAGAGCCCTATTCTTACTTCTTCCACATTTTTACCATAGAGTATAACCTAAGCTTTGGGTCCCCAGCTGTTGATAAGTGTTCCAAGTGTATACAATTTGAGTTAAAATTGATGTAATTTAAATAAAAATGTTTGTTTAATAATGTTTCTGTCAATATTTTTATGTAATTAAACAAACTATATCCTTCACCTTGTAACCAAACTGTCTCTCGTCCAATGTTATTTTTTACAAAACGACTCTTGTCCTCTCTTTTGTTCCAAAACAACTCTTGTCCAAACTTATATAATTAATAATTAAAAAACGGTAAGTAATAAAGAGAAAATAACCGATTCTAAGACTCTTGGTAACATTATGAATAGATTTAAAAAAATCTCTACAAGAGATCGACAATATTAATGTATTTAAACGTTTTTCGTGATTTGCCGAAAAACATGAAAAGTGGACAAGAGAACTTTTGGAAATAGGCACCTCACTTAAGCAGTAATTTTGGCCGTGCGCTAATTTGATTAGTATGTTGCTGTAGTGTAAGCTAACTATAGGCTACAAAATTGTGAAATATGCAGACAAAATTGACAAAGAATTTTAAAGCAAATATATAATTTTTCAATAATAAATTTTAATTTGGTATACATTGTCTTAATATGTAAATAATACTTAAACACCTCAGATAACATGTGATTTTGAATAAACACGAAATAACACCGAAAATTGGGATTTAAAAAAACAAAATTAAACTAAAAATAAAACAATTTTTACGGGGCTCTAGTAATAGTACATCTGTTTGATATCAAACCCCTGGGTTCGATTCCTGGCATGACCGAAACATTTATCGCTGGCGAAATGTGGGCTTCCCCTTTCACAGTGATGAATTAACGGCCGGGGTCTGGATGTTGTGTCTGTTTTATAAGTTAGTTTATAGGTCGTGTGCTGCTGATAAAATCAGTTAGTTCAATAAGTTCACGTTAAATACCTTGAATAAATAAAACGTAAACCTGATCATAAAATAACAGCCTATACATTTGACACATTTTAATTACTTTATTATTATTATTATTGTACTATTAATGTATTTTAAGGTTTTTCTTAACTTATGTAAGTTTAATAAATACTTTTTGGTTATGTAAAATGTATAGATTAATACATTAAAATGCAATTTGTTTTCAAGCTTAAAACTTAGTGTTATTTTACGCTAACATTTTTAATTATATTTAAACTTCGTGGACAAATACCGCACTTATACCAGTCGCTTAGGTAGCTTTTCCTTTTATCCCGCGAGGGGAATGATGTATGATCGTGTAAATCTCATATCTAACTCGCCAAGTGATACAAAAAAAAGTTTTCTATAATTTTTTTTATATCAACTACCCTGCTCAATCTAACAACTAGTTTTTTCTTATTTACTCTTAATTAACCCTTTACCTTTGGACTTTAATATATTTGAGGTATTTAACATTCACTTTGTGGACCAACTGATTATATCAGAACACCACTTATATACCCACTTAATTTTAATTGAAGTGTATTTTGCCAGAGGTAATTTCTAAGCACTCAGCTTAGGCCTATATCATCTTACTTTGAGTTGAAACTCATCTTAACCTAGGTCACCGCACACCTAGCACAAATGTTTATCAAACTGTACTACGTTTACCCGCAGGAGTGTGCAAAGGATTCCGGGTAATACATGACACATCACTGAGTTTTATTATATTTGTCTGAAAATAGTAAGTCTGATAAACAAATTAACGTAGATTTCGACGTGATGTCATAGACTTTAATAGGCCTTTCTTTCCCTCTGTCCATTGCCCCGCTTAGCCTGCCACTGTAACTTAAACATTAAGATAAATCGTTTGTCAAGGTTGTCACGCACCCGAAGAACTGGAAAAACACATGGAATTTTGCAAAATCTATTATTATTATTAGCACCGCGTCTTACTACCCGTTCGGTTTATACGCACTTACGCTAATGTGTAATGGTAGGGTGATTGTGAGATGAAATGAAGGACCTACAGTTTAACGTGGAATCCGAACCACGGTGGAGGCCTGGCATTCCACACATTCACAAGTTGTGATTAATACACGTCTTGTCAGAGGTGAAGGAAGGGTTTGGCAATCAGATAAATCTGTGCCGGGACCGAGGTTTGAACCCCGGCCGCCAGCACAGAAGTATGACACCTTATCTCTAGACTGCCAGGTCACCCTGCAAAATCTAGTAAATTGTTCTGATTGGTTTTTACTCTCCCTCAAACTCAAATTAGGATACACGTCCTCTCAATTCAAACTTTCTCATCCTTAACACGTTATCGTAATTAGTACATATGCGTACAACCCGAACGAGTTGTAAGACGTGGTGCTTTTTTCTGATAAGAAAATATAAAATGATTTCTGTTACCCTACTGTGGGTGTTCATCAGATGGGGAGTGGATGCTGTGTGGAAACTTGGCAACGTGGTCCTGCGGCGCGTGCAGATGACATGTTTGTAAACAAAATGCGAGCACGTGGAGTCAAATCATGTCAAGGGGCATTTCACTACTGTCAGCAATCGTCACATCCCCTTTCAATGTTTCTCAACTTGTCTATCCTGTATCATAGTACATACATTCTTATCGCTTGTCGTGGCACCAGTTTTTTTTTATTATCTTACTGGTTCCATGAAAGTATTTTTGTAATAATTATATTTGATCAATAGTGTTTTACTTTTACCTTTTTCTTTAGCACCGCGTCTTACTTCCCGTTCAGGTCATACGTTTATGTACTAATTAAGTTAATGGTTTTAGGAAGGCTTTATATTAAAGGAAGTGTACCCGCATTTGCTGGGAGGGAGAGTGAAAAACCACTTTTAAAAACCTCAGTACACCTGACCTAGTGTCGAACCTCAATCTCCCCGTAATCGGCTGTATAGTCCATTGCTGGAGTAGTGCGTTAAACCACACGGCCACCGAAGCGGGTACTATATAGGCTACGATGGCCATTAAAGGCCTTATCCAAAAGATATGGCTGGATGAGCAAGGTTGGTTTAGAGCAGGCTCGTTTGATCATAAGGGTCACATTGAACATTTAAAATAATGAGGTGGCCACATTCAAAATTTACAATATTGTCACATTCTCAGTTAAAAATAATTCAACATAAAACTCATTTATTACCAAATGCAAACTCTCGCCCTCTATTTTATGTACCAGGAATTTTTGCAACTTGTCGATCGAGCATTCCTTAGAAATTTGACCACCTGTGGAAGGTTTTGAATTTGTTGCAAATAAATGTGTAACTATTGTAAAATAGCGTATTTCTACAAGTTTGATAATAAATAACCGGGCTCCACTCCGTTGTACGCCGCACATTAGCACGACTTGGACCACTAGTTTTACATGCCTGGTTTTTGCACGGCTCACCAATAACTTAACGTTCACGTAAATAAACTAGTGTGTGATCCAAGAGCACCCGCAGGATTTTTCTTCGGGGTTTAGGGCGGGGGAGGGGGGGGGGGTGTTGGTGGGCTGGGGGTATGGAAATCAATTAAATTGAAGTCCCCAATAAAAACTCTTTAAAATTTCTTTTTATACATGTTTTTTCCTTTTACACAATTTTAAAACAAAAGCAAAACATTTTCTGGAGCAGCACCCCCACTAATTTTAGCTACGAGCCGCCATAGTATATAACACCGCAGAATCACGGGGGGGATTACCTCCCCACCCTAGGCCTCCCCTGCGGACACCCCTGGTGTGATCAGGATTCACATAACTTAACAACTCTAGCAAAACACAGCCATTGAATATGTATTGTTTGAAAATAAATTGTTCATTAAAATTAAACCCAAGTATTTAGGGTTCATTAAGTTACAAGTAGGCCTACTTGCAATATAAGCTTACTGGATATGCAAAATAAAGTGTCATAAGAGGCTACTATGTTTTAGAATTCGCCTTAACATAAAAATGTACCGAAGAATTCGTATGCAAAAAACAAACTAAAAGCACCATACAAACTGCTAGACGATCTATAAAAAAATATTTGGAAGGATGGGTGTGTTAAGTGGCCGACACGACTTGGACCAACTGCTAGACACGGGGCAAGTGCTGCAAGTGATCGACACGAACTGGACTATGTGATATACAGTCCGTTCACCAGAGGAGTTGTTTTTTGAAAGGCCTTTTTCCCTACCAGAAATCTATTATATAATAGGATATTGGTAAGAAAAAAGACCTTTCAGAGGTCATTTCCTACCGTGAATGGAGTATACAAGCTTCCATATAAGAGTACAAAGTGATAGACAGCCTAGCGGCCGACACGAGAGGACCAATTATTGCTCGACAAACATTGAGATGAATCCAGTAGAGTGGTTCAAGTGACAGACAAGTTATTTCAAAACTAACAAATCTATAAACATGATAGTAGTGGTTGAAATGACAGTTATGGACACCTTTCTCCCATAAGGTTAACATTGATCCACCACATTGAATGGAGTGGATCACTTTCTCCTCTAACCTAACCTAACCTAACCAGGCTTTTAATTACACAAGAGTACCTTATGTCCTTGTATTGGTCGTTCTGCCCCTTAAAGCCCCCCCCCCCCTTCCTCCCTTTAGTCTAGATTCCAACCTCCATCCCCTTCTCTTACCATGCCCGCCTATCGCTCCTCCCAGTCTCCTACCCCCAGCCTAGATCCTCACAACTTCCAGTCCCCATACTGTACTCATACCTTCTTTAAGCCATACGACTTCCTGTATCCATCCTGAGCGAAAGGTAGTCTGGTTCGATCATGACCGTGTTGATCCCATCCAGCTCCAATCCACCCACCCTGCTTACCAGCCGGTCCTTAAACCTTGACAACTCATATCTTGTATCTTAAAATATGTATTCATCATATTACCACCCGCTCCTTGATACCTGATGGCTTAGATCTTTTACCTTAAATGATATGTCCTTCCTGCTTACCACACACCCCTCAAAATATTCGGAAACGGTTTGAAACGGTACGAAATAATTATGCATCACTCTCCACCCAACACCTCAAGCGTCGAGACCATTCATCGGTTGACTGAAGGGGGTCTTCCATTAATTGTTTTCCACTCTCACTCCACGAAAAATCTGGTGCAGTTCCTCTAAATTCAACCTTACTCATCCCTAAACACTTTAGCGTAGTTATTGTATAGGCGTATAACGTGAACGTTAAGCTGATCGTGACCCTGGCACTGGAGGAAATACGCCCCCACTTGATTGGAAGGGGAGTGAGAAATCTAAGACTACGCTCAGACGTGGCGGAATCCGTGCGGATTATTAAAGAAAAGTTAAATAAAATATCGTTAATATTCACAAAACAAAAACCTTGGCATTTATAGTACGGATAGTACAAAGGGCTGGGTAGAGGCGTGCCTACTGTTCTTATATAATATATGTGAAAATAGCTAATAAACATCTGTAATAAAGAGCAAATCTACCAAGTACGTTCCTCCCCCCTCCCCACTCCCAATGAATCCCCGGCGTCAGCGAATAGTTCCACCAATTCCGTCCAAGGGAATATTCTTCACGTTCCATGTCCCATATGGCAGGCCTTTTCTTCACCTCGTCAACAAAAGGTTCTGTATCGAAACGCTCTATAATTCACTCCTATGCCTATGTCCAAACCTCGCCGAATCCGCTAGTCAACTGAACTCGAGCCGCGCGGAATACGTGCGGTATCGAGTTCCTGGAGGTCGGTCATTGGCTCCATCCGCGCGGACGGATCCGCCCCGTCCGAACGAGCTCTAAAGTGATAAATCGCATGGGTAACTCCCATTTCCCTAACTTTCTGGCAGCCCAATACATTGTAAGAACGTTTGCGGGTTTGATGTTGATTGTGAACAGTGGTGTACTGTATAGTCTTATCATAGATGAGTAATTTTTATTATGATAATAAACGTTTACTGTTATTTTCAAATTGTTCCGTCAACCTCATGTTCATATTATTTAAGTAATGATGACATATGTAAAATTAGGACTACATTTCGAATATTGGATTTCTTAAATTTATTGATTGTTGTTACACAAGAAAATTTAATATAAAAACAAAAACTAATTACATTTTGTTTTTTATATTAAATTTATCACTATATGTACGATAAATTCATTTCAATTACGCGACTGAATAAATTTGTATTGTAAAAGAAGGGGAGAATTTTCTGAGCGCCTCTTTTCCTTTTCTTTTATGTTTGTCATGTTTGTCTTTTTAAATAATAATTTTATGAATGTGTATTATTTTACTAGGCTATTTAACGTGCACTTTCTAAACACATTAGAACATAGATTATGAACTAGCTTTACCTAGGAGAGCGCACCAGTTAACTCACTACACTCCTTGCCTTATCGTCAACCTGGAATTTAACTTAGAATTTATATTTATACTTGGGCTGCACGTCGAATGATGCATCGAAACCACAACATCCCTTTTGGTAAAACATCGAGAAGAAAATATCAATACTTTCTAAGCGGTGTAAAAGCACGCAACTATAGTTAAACACAAGTAGTTTATTTTTGTTTCATTGATATGTTAGAATTTGTTCCAATTCCATTCTAGATATTCCTAATCCTTTTGAAGTAAATTATAATGATTGTAGATATCCAAAAATAAATTTATTTTAATTTGGTGCCTATAAAAAGTTATTTTAACTTTGAAATGATCTAATTAAAATATGAATATGATTTTAAAATAATACAATTAAATTACATAACATGAGACCTTTTCTTACACAAACATAAGACAAATATTGAATAAACCTCAACATTAATGACAATGTAATGATATAGTACATTAAATGTACACTATACCCTGACTTGGTTGTAAGAACAGCAGAGAACATTCAAACTTATTTCTTTGCTGACAAACATTGATATCATTTTACCATAATATTTGTGTTATTTTATAGGTATTTATAGTATTTATCAAAAGTGATAACTGCAGATAGCATGCCTTGATGTATAAACATATTAAAATTGTTTTAGTAACTTTAGTAACAACTATTGTTTTTCTTACAAAAATCATACTATAGCTTTACGTCTAGTGAAAAAGTCACCACTCCACACAGGATCTTTTTTTTTCATTAGTAAAAAAAAGTAATATATTTACGATGTCAATAATCTGTGGTGGTTGTTTTTCAGTTAAATAAATAATCTTCGATGTTTTAGACGAAACACCGACGTTTCACTCGTAATGGTAAAATCGATAAATCGAAAGCCATGCTTCGATGTTCAACAAATTTAATGTTCTTTTGTATTTGACTAATTTCTACCCTTTTTAGCCAGAACCTAGATCCCCAAATTATAGTTTTTAATCCATGGTAATCTTTTGTAGCGCTTCTCTCTTCTGTGCTATCTCTACTTATACATCCCAAGTGTAAACATATGCAATCTGGGAGGTCCACGCGCGGTTCTTTCATCTTGGTAGACAGTGTGTTATCAGCGAACATGTAGTAGACAAATGGTTTGAATCAGAAATTATGTATTAAAGTGGTTCTAGATGATAATTTTTTTTATCAGTGGCCTAGTAAAACATTCAACAGGGTTGGTAAACTATACTCGTTTGTGTGGGAACCTGCCACAATGTCAACCTAATTTTCTAAATATATATTAATATATTTATTATAATTCTATATTCATTTAATACGCCCTTTGGGTCAGCCTGTATACTGATCACGATTGTCTGGTGCTTGTTTGAACTTATTTGTACCTTTTTTGCGTCTACAATCTAGTATTTCCAGGTAAAGGTGCGCATTGCATCATATTGTCCAGCTCAACATTTCGGGGATGTCCTCATTTATTTAAATTAAATCAGAATATCGCCTTATTATTGAAGGATAGATTCAAGACAATAAACCTAAGCCTCCGATCGTAGGTGGTAGGAGGATTCAATCGATATTCGCCAGATACACGTAAATATTTACTGATCACCCTGCATATTAAATTCATTTATATTAAGTGTTGTATTGGAAGGAATATTTTACTCAAAAATGTAATGCAATATAAATACGTAATAAAAGTCAAGTTTTCAGTTCTTAAGGCGTATATATAGCTTACTTCGGTACTACGTATTCCCAAAACAAGTGTTTAATAAGTTGGTTGGGGCATTACAAGTTTAGGTGTTCTACTCGGGAACATTACAGTATTTATATAATAACCGTTGATAGGGAATTTATTTTAGTACGAACACTTATAAAAAGAGGATACTTGAATTTTGGGAATAGTACGCTTCGTGTGAATGTTAGAAACACATTAGTTTTTTTTACATAACGTTACCAAAATACATTATTATTAACAATCGACACGCCAAGAATTGAGACATACCAATATAAAAATAATACTTTGTTCTACTTTTTTCTCTAATTATTAAACTAGATCGTGCCTTAAAATGCCTTCCTCGCCATCATTTTACTTTAATTTCTAGTAATTAAAAATATCCCCCAAACAAAATAATTGATTTTAACAATATTAACCATCCCAACTTAACCTAAAGTTATTTTTTTGACGCGTGTAAGACTAGGTTTTGTTAGGTTGGAATTTTTGTTTGGTTATAAACATATTGCGCACTAAAATACCTTCCTTACGTCGAGGCCATCTTTGTCTTATTCCATTCCTATTACTTTAACTTCATTTCACAGTTTTTTACAGAATTACCGATACATGCCAGCTTGCTTCGTATTATTTTATTAGAAGATGTTCAAGAAGTTTTAAGACAAGATGATTACAAATTAGAAATGTGCAAGAATTGGGTTTGCTATGAAAAAACTAAAATTTACTTAATTAATTTATGAACACACCGATATGTTTATGTCAATGGACATCATTCTACTAGCCTGTGGCTTTAGTACAGTTTTAACTGTCTAATGTACTAGTAAACTCCAAATTAATATTAATTCTATTCTTGGTGTGTTGACAGTGAATATCAATTCAATGGGTAGTGTAATATATACGAACAAAAGTTTTTCGCATATTCACGCAAACTTACTATCTTCAGGAATCATGATAAGTGGTTCTTTTTGTACGTTTGACACACCCGGCCGGGCATTTGGCCTTACCCATCCCCTCAAGTCTCTAAAGACCGCAAATTATATCAATAAAAGCCCCACCATCCCGCCATTTATAAATGAAAGTACAGGTATAATATAAAGCACTGAATATGTGTTTAGTATATTAAATTTTAAGACCAGGCATACGATACAATGC